>JAEIFU010000348.1:0-151210 GCA_018904235.1 Lordiphosa stackelbergi
AACGTACGATCAGGGAACATCAAATTATCTGACTCTTAGGGTAAGAATCACTTGGTTTCTGTAAATGCTGAAGTAATTTGAAAACTTGTCAGTCTGCCCCTTTTCACAAATACTTGGATAAAGAAGCCATTTCATGTCCGATTTCTGTATGTAGGTCCTTATTTTAAAATTAGATGGAGTATTTTTACTGTTCAATTAAAAAAACGTAACAATTTTGTATAATTATGGATCTACAAGAGTTTTAATTTCGCTAAATTTTGAAATTTATTTATTTATTTATTTTTTATTTATTTATTTATTTATTTAGTCGACCAAAAAGGCTGTCAGCGCAAATTGCACATACATTATAAAAGCCTTATTTACTAAGAAAGCCTAACAAAGAAAAGCTAACGAAATTACAGAATAACTAATAACGACTCTGACGATGGGGGAATTTTATTTGCCCGTCCGGCACAACCCCCGATTCACAGCCAATTGTAGTCAGAGACGTTATTAGAGCAGTGCTACCAGATTTTGAGAGATGAAATAAAAAAAAAAAAAATAAAAACAAGGAGAAGGTCGGTCAAGCCCGACTCTATAACATACTCTGTTCCTGGAGAAGGAGCTGATCCGCTGCTGCGCTCATCTCTAAGTTTCTCTCCCCGCTCTCTCTCTCTCTCTCTCTATCTATCTCTCTCTTTCTCTCCCTCTCTCTCTCTAACATTGTGCGGCGTTGGTTGTTAGAGGGTGGGAGGGGGTTGCGGAGGGTGATTTACTTATTTGCTCATAACTTGAGAACGGCTCATCCGATCTTTATCATTTCTTCGGCAAATCGGTACATATTGCTATTGACTAACTATCTCTAAAAGGTACATATCATCTATCTATGGAGATATGATGTTTTTTCAAAATTGCGGGGGCCTTACTATCTATTACCATCTCTGAGATCTGTTTGTTCATACGGACGGACGGAAAGACAGACGGACATGGCTATATCGACTCGGCTGTTGATGCTGATCAAGAATATATATACTTTATAGGGTCGGAAATGATTCCTTCTCCTGTTACATACTTTTGCACAAACTTAATATACTCTATGTACCTTCGGTACAGAGTATAAAAATCGATTAACTAAAAATTGACTAACTAACTATATACTAACTAACTAGTATATATATATAGTTTATTCATATACCATTTATCCAACATTATACTCTTAGGTCCTTTGAAAATTTGGCAAATTTTTCGATTTTTTGGTCCGTTAAATTTACACCCTCTATATTTACCAGATGACTATTGCCGTTTATAAAATTTTCAAATTTCATATTATTTAAGACCGCCATCGACACCTTTCATTTGCCAACGCTTGCGCTTTTGTAAATACTCTGTTGAAAATTTGCCAAATTTCACGTTTTTTTGACATAAGCTCAAAGCGCGATTGTTTTAGATATCGTGATGATTGCGGAGGATTTGCCTTAAAAATGGATATCCTTCTGGTAATTTGTTATTTTTGCCTCAACTGACAATGCTAAAATAAAAGCCCCAAAACAAAACACAAATTTCTTTTGAATATCATTCAACGAATCACTGCCTTCTCCAACAGCCCTCGTTTCTAGTTTTGTGCCCAAACCTAAAGAAGACACTTTGGCAGAACTTTTAATTAAGAGGCAACCCAGAGCCAGAGTCATCTCAGTTATATATGTCTGATAAATGATAATTAGGCAGTGCGTGTTGTCTGTTGCGCTTGTAATGTTATCTAACACCTTTGATTGCCAATCAAAAGCTGATGCCGACGCGACTGCTGCTGCGGCAGCTACTACAATCAATCAACTAGTATTGTCGATTCCCAACGCACACACACTCTTACACACACAGCGACAGTGTTGAAGACCAGTGCTCCAATTTGAAGCTTAACAAAATATAAATTGTTAGGTTTAAGTAATTTTTTGATTTTTTGTGTGCCTTTTTTCAAGTAAAAGTCATAAATATCAAAGCGAAGGCCCCGAATCACATGCGCGCACACATTAAAAGTGAAAAGTACTTCAATAAATTTTGTTAGAAATCATACGAGCAGAGCAAAACTCCAACCCAAAACCTGCGACTCTAACTCAAGTGCCATCAACCGGTGCGATTGTAGGTGCCCACGGCATTTCAAGTGAAGTTCGTGCTCATCAATGGCCTCATCGCCAATGAATGTTTATTGTGGCTCTGAAGAAAGTTACCACGGCCTTGACAAGGCAGAAGCTTCATTATCTGCACAGATAAGGTTCGAGTTGGAGCACAACTAGTGGCAATGACAATGGCTATTAAAACAAAGCACTTGCCATCAATTGCAGCCACCGCCTTAGGGTACCACAAACAGTTGTTGCCACAATATTATGTACTGTGTCGCAGTGTGGGTTTTGCATTTGCTGTTACTGGGTTAAGTTGCTGCTGCAGCGCCAAAAACACTGGCAAGTGACGCACTTGGCTCGCAATTACATGACACAGGCCATAATGGTAATAATTATTGCCATTATGTATTTATGATTATTTCAATATTTTTATATCGTTGTGCAAATAAGACAATCATTCAACATATTTAACACACAAAACGGGGTGAAATAACAAAGTGCCTGACATTGAACCAATAATTTCAACACTAAATGCTGAAGCATGCTCAGTATTGGCAAGAACAATTAAGTTGAATTCATATCATATTTTAAAAGGGTGATTTATTACGAGGAGTTAGGGATTGTTTAACAAGACTCACACCGCAACAACATCTGAAACAGCTCAATAAAGATTTGCTGTATTTGATCACAATTTTGTTTATGGGCGAGGCACATTTCTGGCTAAATGATGAGCAACCCTAAGAGACTGTCGAACTACCGTTACATCCACAAAAATGCACTGTTTTTGTGTGGGTTATGGGCTGCTGGGACAGAACATAGCCGTCAAGGGCGAGCGCTACCGCACCTGATAAATGACTTTTTTTTGATTACCAAAATTGTGCTAAAACAGATAATATTCATAACTGGAAAGTATAAAAACGCTCTCACTAGATCCACTTTTTTGACCGATCGTTTCTATGGCAGCTATATGCTAAAGTCATCTGACTTGGATTAAACTTGGTAGAATTGTGTGGTAGCATATAATATTGATCAGTAACGACTTTGGGAAAGAAATTTTGCAAAATCGGGAAAATACATTGCTAATTATTTCGCATACTTTGAAGTCAATCGGATTATTTTTAATTTATTGAATGTTAAAATATAGTTAAAGGAATGATTGTATTAGTAGATTAGATTGAGATTATTTAATGAATCTCATTCATGAAATAGCAAGAATTGGAAATAATTATATGCCCATTCTTCCCCCACTGTCTTAGAAATAACTTTAAACCTTTTTTCCCCCTGTTAACCCACTGCTTCTTCTTCTTTTTCTTTATTGGCCCGATGTTTGCATCACAACCATTTGACGGTTTCGGCCGCTTTTGCTCCGTGCGAGCTGGCACCAGTTTTTCACGCCAAGCTTGGAAATTTCTTTCCGCACCTGGTCGTCTCACCTTAGAGGTGGTCGTCCCACCTTGCCTTGTCCCAGTTCTTGCGCATTCCTCTTGTAGACCATTTTTGCTGGAGCTTGTTCATCCATACGAGTAATATGTCCCAGCCAGCGCAGCCGCTGTTGCTTTATGCGTTTGACCAGACTAGTATCCCCATAGAGCTCATACAGTTCGTCATTCCTTCGGATGCGAAAATCCTCGCCAACTTTCAAAGGTCCATAAATCCTGAGAAGAATCTTCGCTCGAAAACGCCAATCACCGCCTCATCCGCTGATGATATTGCCTATGCTTCTGCGCCGTATTGCAGGACTGGGATGATAAGCGACTTTTATAGCGCTATTTTTGTTCTTCGCTTGAGGTCTCTGCTCTTGAACTCCCTACTGAGCCCGTAGTAGCAACGATTTGCGAGCGTGATTCTTCTTCGAATTTCCAGGCTGATGTTGCTGTGGCCGGTTAGCATCGTTCCGAGGTAGACAAAGTCCTCTACAACTTTAAAGTTGTACTCTCCCATTGCAATAGATTGCCCAAGACGCGTGTACTTCTGTTTCGAGGACACTAGGTACTTCGTCTTGTCCTCGTTCACCGCTAAGCCCATCAGTTCCGACTGCCTCTCAATCTCTGAAAACGCCATGCTTACCGCCCGTTCGGTGTGGCCGATAATGTCAATATCAGCGGCATATGCGAGTAGCATTACATCTTTATTAAAGATGGTGCCCGATCTGTTAGCATATATACTCAATCAGCAGAGTAAAGAAGTCACACGATAAGGTATCGCCCTGCCGAAAACCTCTTTTGGTATCGAAAGGCTCGGAGAGGTTCGTTCTTATTTTGACGGAGCTTTGAGTGCTTCTCAACGTCATCATGCAAAGTCGAATGTACTTTGCTGGTATACCAAAGGTAGACAGGGCTTCAAAAATTCTTGACCTTGGTTTTTTTCGATGTTTCTCTCATAGATCTTCTAGAGGATTTGGCGTAATGTGAATATCTGCTCTGTGGTGGATTTTCTAGGTCTTAAACCACACTGATTCTCTGGGGGCGGCATTATGTTCGTCATCGCCTCTTAATTAGTTTAAAATTTCCTCCCCTTTTAAAACGCCACTTGTGGATCTGTGACCAGATTACCGTGTTCGTCTTTGCATTGTGCGACTCTGGGCTTAAAACCTTCTGTTGATTGCCTAATTTTTTGGTAAAATTTTCGAGTCTCACACCTGCTAATTCTTTTTTTCTTCCAAGAGGCTTTTTTTCTTTTTTTTTTTTCCCCCCCACCTCCCCCCCCCCCCCCCCCAACCCACCCTGCTATCCCACTGTTCTAGGGTTGTCGAATATTTCAAAAATATCTATATCGATATTTTTGGCGATGAAAAAGTATCATTTCGATATAAATATTTTGGTGTCAAAAACATCGATATTATCGATATTTTCGATATTTTTCAATAAAAACCCGGATCTTAACAATGAACAGGTCTATTGAGGTAATTGAGGCGTCATTTGACGCGTAAGAAGAACTACAATCTGACTGCGCTTAAAAATATAGATTAAATGTATAGTTAATATTTTTTTAATTTCATTTATAACATAAACGCAAACTTATTTTGAATTAATTTGGAACGAAAAAATTGCTTACTTTATTCATTATCTTTTAAAATAGAGCATTCGAACTACAAAGCGTAAAAAACTGTTCGTTAATGTGCGTGAGTGTGTGATTTTACCAATAATCGTTAGCAGAGATTTTAAGAATACCCGTTGAGTTATGTGCTCAATGATTGTTCGGCTTTGGGTGTCAGAAACCACACTTTTTATAGCCGAAGTCAAGCGTTCCGATGGACAGAGCTTCCCTAATAAATGAAAAATAAATATGATAATGCCAAGTCAGAAAGCATTGACAATGCGTCTTTCTCTGCCATCCAGTACTTAACAGGGTCCCGTTCCAGGGTAAACAACGGTAAATTGAAATACAGCTCCAATAATTTATTCCCCTGTCCTGGTGATCATTTACGATACGAGCAGTATGCGGACGGCCTTACAATTACCGTTTTCAAAATTGAGCTGCATTTTAGCCAAGCATCTCCATGCTTTGCGATTAAGTGCTCCTTTATACTGATCCTAGAACTATTTGTTGTTCCTGATCCTACAACTTTGTTGAACAGTTTTCACTGCGATTTCTGTGCATCAACTTTAATGAAATAACTCTTAAACATTGTGCTTCACATGTCCAGAGCACAAGAAACAGTTAATCGCAACAGTGTGACCGAACGCTAAAACAAAAATATCCCCGAAAAATATCACCAAAAAATATTCGATATCCGATATATCGCCTCCGAAAAATATTCGATAATGATACTTGTCATTTTGGGCAAAAATATCGATATTTCGATATATCGATAATATTTTCGACAACCCTACTGTTAACCCACTATTATTCCACTGTAAACCCACTGTTAGTCCACTGTTAGGCCACAGTTAAGCCACTGTCCACTGATAGCCCACTGTTGACCCACTTTTTACCCACTGTTAACCCACTGTTAACCGACTGTTAAACGAACATTTAGCCCACTCTTAGGCTACTGTTAACCCACTGATAGCCCACTGTTGACTTACTGTTAACCCACTGTTAACCTACTGTTAACCCTCTGTTAACCCACTATTAACCCACCGTTAACCCACTGTTAACTCACTGCTTACTCACTGTTTCCCTCCTTTACTCCCTCTTAACCCCTTTTCGCCCCACTTTCCACCGCTTTCCATCTTCTTTTCACCCTATTATGATCTCTGGCCTAGATAGGGGGGTTATTAAAAGGAATAATTAATTTTTGTATATGAATTTAAATATTATTTATAATTTATTTGCTATTAAAATCTTTTAAAAGTATTTTACTGTTTAACAATGGCCATGTTCACCAGCTCATACCCATCATCGCATATAAGTCATCAATCAAAAAAGTGTTTGGCTTCTGGTGTTTAATAGAATTGTCAGGCAACAAAGTTATCGATACACTTGATTTCAATGGATGTTGACATTAACTGATCCATTGCATTTTGCCATTTTAGTTTACTTATGTATTTTTGTTTTAAAGTTGTTTAACTTATCCGCTGAGTTCTTTCTTTTCCGCCCTAAGAAATAGCAACAACATTCAAGCAAACTGTATACTTATGTAATTAAATCAACAAATTTCTTTGCTACTTGTGTTATCTATGTATCACAATCCATCTCCATTCGAATGAGACACCTCCACATTGGGTTTGATTGATAGCTTAGCAGATTTGACTGATAAGAAGAACAAATGTATGTACTCTATACTATATACGTACATATTGTGCCTGTCAGGTCAGGTGAATGACAAATTGACATGTCGCAAAAAATGATAAATCTAACACAGACAGGCAAAAAACGAAATCCTAATGACCTCTCATCAAACTGACAAAGCTCAAAAAACCACCCACATCAAATTAGCTTTAAGTATTTGAGTATAGGTCAAAGTGCGCCAAAAATTTACAGCTCCAAAAGCCGACGAGTCGAGTTCAAGTCCATTGCTGACGTCACAGACCAGAGCGTTGTACCCTCATTAGCATCCACCGCTGTCACACCTGATGCTACATATTGTAGGAAATTAAATATTAATTTTGCGGTGAAGCTAACCCCAATTATTGTGCTTAAGGAATAAATGTCTAGTTCAAAAAATAAAAGAAAAAATGAAATAATTACAATTGCGTTTGGGAGAGTACATTACACCTCAATTTAAAAAACGTTTATGTATAAACTTTCCTCTAAGCCCTACTCCCACTAATCTAACAAATTGCTCATGCAATTGCTGCCGCATTTTATTTACTCAAATAGAAAATTGCACAAATATTTGCGCCAAAGAAGCTTTCACCATACTTTGCCCCTTAAATTCCAGGCAAGTTGAACAGCTGATGAACAGCTGGAAGCCAATTGGAAATGACACATGGCTTGGTGAGCACTGGAAATGGACGGGGGCAGTGTGGTATCCTATTTATGGGAAAGAGATTCATTCTATCAAACATCTCAGCTCCGCCTACCCGAGTAACCACTCACGTCTAGAGAGACGTCTCCTGATTTAAGTGTGTCTGTGTGGGTGACAAGGCCACACCCACGCAGCCATGTTGGAATGACGAGAAAGTAACCCCAACAGCAAAGGCAAAGTCAAATTGAAAAGTCAAAGGAAACGGAAGGCAAAAATAAAATAAAAGAGCGCCTCTCTAATCAGTGGAACAAAATGGCAAATGGAACAGTGCAAAACAATTTGAAAACTCACTCAGTAATGAGAATTTAGGTTACACAGGCTAGAGTGAGAGGGCGAAATTAACTGCAAGTGTTGTTGTTGTAGTTGTTGTAGATTGTGTTCGCTTTGTAAGCAACTTAGGTAAGGTCATCGAAATGTCAAAAGTTGCATTCTCCGAATTGACACAAGAACAGCCGCAACAACAACATGCAGCAACATGCATGCTTTATACGACGACGTGTTTGTTCCGTTGTTGGCTGACATACGTACATATGTATGAGTGCATGCATTTAAAATGTATCGAACAGAAATGAGCAATTTATTGATCGCTGTCGCCGACAAAATCGACTTCTTATTTAATTTCGAGAAATATTCTTCTGGGGGATAATCAAAATTTTCAACTCAATTTAAAAATGATCCCATTTGTGCCAAGATGTGCTCCGATTTTCACATAATTTAGAGAATGCTTCCACATTTAAAACGGAGAAATATGGACCAATTACAACTTTTTCAAAAGTAAAAATGGATATGAAATGAGCACGGCTGCACATATTCAGTAGGTTACCGAACAAGCTCCGAACCTTAACCGTCAATTTGTGTTCGTAATCCGTACCGCTAAACGAACCAGCTTTTCTTTAAAAATGTTTAATCGAACCGAAAACAAACCATATTAGTTGACACCCAATTTTACGTAAAATCCAATTTGAAAATTGGCACACAGATAGTTGATAACCTGAAGTTGAACATAAGCTATATTACTTTTATTTAAATGCTAAAGAAAACCCGCGAAATTCTCAAAATTATTCATGCCTGTTCCGAATTCCGAACGTTTTTAAAAGTAAAAAACGAAACGAAAACGAACGTTTTACTATTTGATATTCGCAATTCCGAACGATTTGGTTAAGTTTTGACTTTTTGAACTCGGTGTCGAAGTCGGTTTTATAAACAGCTGTCTGGCTGCCCTGCGCGCGTTTTTTGTGTATATCGACAGCAGCCAGAGTTGTCGCCATCTCCATCATTTTAATTTACAATGATTTTTAGTTAAAACAGTATTTAATTATTAAATTTTAATATGTAATAACAAATATGGTTTAATATAGCTCAAAAAAATAGAAAAAGTGCTGACCGAATACATTAATTTATATGAAGCAACCCTAGCAGCTTTCGATTGAAGGTTGAAATCGACTAAAACGTAAAGTGGAATTCAGAACAGCTCGGTTTGAAAACAACCGCTCGGTTTTGCTTTTCACGCAGTATTTTATAGATGTTTATAAGAAATTGACTTTAAAATACACTTAAACTGTAAACATTATAAGCAGGGACCGTAATTTTTTATATTTTTTTTTATAAAACTTTTTGGATCTGGCTGGCTTGAGGTCGGTGGAGAGTTACAATTCAATGTAATCAACACAAATCAACAGAGATTAATTACAACAACTTGGAATAGCAATTGGTATGTCCGTACAACGATCGCTGTTTCGAAGATAACCACATCTTCTCATCAGCGGACTCTTGTATTGCATAATAACGTTTTGGGGATTCCAATTTATCCACTTCACACCCTGAACTTCTGCAATGGTTTTTATGAACGTGTTGCTTTTGCTTACCAATTTGATGTAATTAATTTCTTTTTGCTTATGAGTCTGGGGGGGGATTACAAAATAAGAATTATTTTGAAATGGTTTTGAAAAAAATTATTATACCCTTGGAGAGGGTATATTAAAATTGTCCGGATGTTTGTAACGCATAGAAGGAAGCATCTCCGACCACATAAAGTATATATATTCTTGATCAGCATGACGAGCTGAGTTGATATAGCCATGTCCGTCTGTCCGTCCGTCTGTCCGTCTGTTTCTATGCTATCTCCTCCGTCAGTTTTAAAGCTATCTCAACCAAACTTTGCACGAAGTCTTTTGGTATAAATACGCTGCACATTTGTCGGAACCGGCCGGATCGGATGACTATAGCATATAGCTGCCATAGGAACGATCGGTTGAAAAAGTAGTTTTAGTGAAAAAAACTTTTTTGTTTTCAATGCTATCGCTACCAAACCTCGTATTTATAAGTTTTTTATGCTTTCACATAATTTCAGCAAGTTTTATGCAAATCGGGCAACTATATAGTATAGCTGCCATACAAAAGATAG
The DNA here is from genome assembly GCA_018904235.1 of Lordiphosa stackelbergi. Classification (NCBI taxonomy): domain Eukaryota; kingdom Metazoa; phylum Arthropoda; class Insecta; order Diptera; family Drosophilidae; genus Lordiphosa; species Lordiphosa stackelbergi. The sequence goes on from JAEIFU010000348.1 coordinate 9,911, forward strand.
ATCTGAAAAAAAGTTTTAGTATGAAAAACTTTTTTGTTTTCAATGCTATCGCTCCAAAACTCGTTACTGATTAATATGATATGCTAACACATAATTCTGTCAAATCTGATCCAAATCGGATAACTATAGCATATAGCTGCCATAGGAATAATCGGTCGAGAAAATAGTTTTAGTGAGAAAAACTTTTTTGTTTTCAATGGTAGCGTGTTTGTACGTTTCAGTCATAAATATTATCTGTCTCAACACAATTTTAGAGAGTTAGATCAAAATCGGATGAATATATCGTATAGCTGCCATTTAAAAAACTGGCAAAAATATATCATGCTCCAAGGGTATATAAACTTCGGTCGAGCCGAAGTTAGCTTTCCTCTATTTTTTTTAATTTTATTTTTTTAATTTTTTATATAAATATAAAAATTTAATTTAATTTTTAATTTTTAAAATAAAAATTATCAAACAATTTTTATTCATAAAAATTAAAAATAAAAATAGCAAGTTTTTTTTTTATTTTCTTTAACGTTAAATTAGAATTTCGTAAAAAATAGAGGGAAGCTAACTTCGGCTGTACCGAAGTTTATATACCCTTGGAGCATGATATATGCTGCCAGTTTGATATATGGCTATACGATATATTCATCAAAAAAGTTTTTCTCACTAGAGCTACATTTTGGACCGATCGTTCCTATAGCAGCTATATGCTATAGTCATCCGATTTAAATCAAACTTGACAAAATTGTGTGGTAGTATATAATATAGATCTGTACAAAGTGGGAGCGATAGCATTGAAAACAAAAAAGATTTTCTTACTAAGACTTTTTTTCAGACCTATCTTTTGTATGGCAGCTATACTATATAGTTGTCCGATTTTGATAATTCTCGGTGAAATTATGTGAAATCATAGAAAACTTATAAATACGGGGGTTGGGAGCGATAGCATTGACAACAAAAAAGTTTTTCTCACAAAAACTACTTTTTCAACCGATCGTTCCTATGGCAGCTATATGCTATAGTCATCCGATCCGGCCGGTTCCGACAAATGTGCAGCGTATTTATACCAAAAGACTTCGTGCAAAGTTTGGTTGAGATAGCTTTAAAACTGACGGAGGAGATAGCATAGAAACAGACGGACGGACGGACGGACAGACGGACAGACGGACATGGCTATAGCAACTCAGCTCGTCATGCTGATCAAGAATATATATACTTTATGTGGTCGGAGATGATTCCTTCTATGCGTTACAAACATCCGGACAATTTTAATATACCCTCTCCAAGGGTATAAAAAAACTGAGAGACTAGTTTGCGTAGAAACAGACAGACGAACAGACGGACAGACAGACGGACAGACGGACGAACAAAGCTCAATCGACTCAGCTCGTCACCCTGATCAAGAATATATATAGTTTATAGGGTCGGAATTTTATGAAGTTGCAAACTTCTGGGCAAAATTATAATAATTTTAAGGGTATAAAAATTGTTTGACAATTTTTATTTTTAATTTTTATGAATAAGAATTGTTTGATAATTTTTATTTTAAAAAGTTGGCGCCAGCTGTGAAGTAACTAGCCATGAAAAAGAAAATTCTCAAACTTTGTCGTTCGGATTTGGCGTTAAACTGTAGGTTCCTCTCTCTTGTGCGAAAAATTTAAAGCGCACACGCCAAGAGATTGTGAGAAGCTTGGCTTGGCCCCGTTGGGGGAGCTGTATAGCCAATTTTACATTTACATTATTAAGATCTAAAAAATTCGCATATGTTGAATTTCGAATTTTGGTCAGTTAAATTTGTTTTATCCATAAACTACTTAAAGAAAGATCAAATATTATATTATATGGTAAAAATTTAAATTATATATGAATATATTTCATTTACTTAGTACATTTATATCTATGTCGAAAATTAGTGATTTCAATATAATAAAAATTGAAATATTAATTTATTACGAAATATGTTAGCTTTACTGTCAGAAATTGGTCAGCTGTTTGCTCTCACTTAAGCTCTGTGGGGGCATTACCACTGTTTTTTTTTTCCGGCACTCTTAAAATTTATTTTGGACTATTTTTTAACACCACCTTTAAATAATTTTTTTTTTTTTATCTCTAATACTCATTGTTCCATGACTAATTGACCTGGAGCCTGCTAAAACGTTCGATGATAAAGCTCGAATATTAAATTATCAAGCTTCTAAACTTTTGTTTGTTTTAATTTACATACATGTTTTCTAAACAAAATTATTCCTGAACGCCGGCGCGAACCCGAACCTAGGTTCAGTGACCTTCTGAACCCGCTCCGTGAACCTGAACCCGAAAAAATTTCGGGTTTGAGTTCCGGAGTGAACCCCTGTCGATTTTTATGAGGTTTGTAGCCCTGATTTAAAATATAGGATAGTATTTCGTTGAAGTCCTCAAAGTTCAATTTTGATTTGATTTTATGAATTTTTGTATGATTTACTAATCATTTCATTGAGCAATTCTGATTTGGTCAAAGTTTGAACCGAACCAGTCTTAATTCTAAAATTTTCAATAATTTATAAATTGCAAATCGCTAAACTTTATTCTTCTTTATTCTTGGCAATTTGTATGTTTGTATGTGTAGGTGCTGCTCTCCCGCTCTCTTCTTATTGTTGTCGGCCATTGTTAGTTTCAACACTTTTGGCAGCCATTTTTCGTGCGAGCGCCTTAAAAATTCCACCACTCGTGACCCACACACACACACACACACATAAGCAATCGCATTCCTCAATAGATTTTGCGCCTGCCTGCCATAACCACTTTGCTTTGTCCCGCTTTGATTGCGGTTATCCCGCTCTCTCTTGCTCCCACACAATACGCTCTGTTGGATTCTCTACACCAATTTATGCGGCTATTATTATATTTGAAAAAGGTTTATTAGAAATAATGCTTGTTTAAGACATTTCGCATTTATATATATAACCACCGTATCCTTTTTTCCGACTTCTTAATTATTACCTTCTCTGCCTGGACCACTTTAATTAACTCGTAATACAATATCGAAATATGAACTCTGCCCTGTGGACTGAATTGAATTTCGCATCGCAAATTGTTTCCTCGCTCCAGAGCCGCCTTACTCACCCACCCACCCACCTCCTCCTCGATGTACAGGAATACCAGCGCTAACGAGACAGCAGGTCATGTTACCCTTTCATGGCGAATGCCAGCGACAGGCTTTGACAACCTCAACGTGGGTTTTTCAAAGGTAGATCAGAAAAAATGAAAAATAAAAAAGGCTAAGCAGATGCAATTAGTAGGGCAAAAGGCTAAGGGTAATGCCATTAGAGAAACTGCCATAAACGTGAATATATTTCGAAATTATAAATTAATTAAATGTTCTATCAAAGTGACTGCGTACTGCTGTCCTCCCAATTAGTCAGAGTGCAGCATCGTGCAGAAAAATACTGCAAAAACAGAGAAATTAGTAAGGCATAAAGGTTATAAAGGTAAAACCATTTATGAAAATGGAAAATATTGGACGTGACTTTAATGCCTGCACTCAGAATGATTTAATCAGATTATACATTTTTAAAATGTTGCCATATGATGGCGTCAACTTTTGATGGGTACATCATCGTGCACTTAAATTTTTTCAACATTTTTTGACATTTGGTTAAATAGTAGCCAAGCTTCTGCTCTTAATAAGATTGCGATTAAGCAGTAATCTGATGTAGTCATGCATCAAAATTGTCAGTAAATATTTTAAAATTAGAATAACAACGGTTTCAACCCAAATGCAGCGCACAAAACGATCATATTTACATGCAAAGGTCATATCTGAGTTCAAGTAGCTTCTTCAGCCTGGCTTAAATGTCCACTCAAAATATCTTGGCCCAGTCCAATTCACCTTGTTAAAAAGAGATCGGTGGCTGGCAGATCTAAACTCGCACAGAACACATGTCCCATCCACTGCATCGACGTCATCAGATTCAGATGCACAGCACACATGTCCAACCAACTGGGCGACATTCAGCTAAAATCTTCACGTTTAAACATCAACTAAATGTTCGAGCTTACAAAATGAATAAGTCGCCCAAACATTTCAACAACATATGGACACCAATAATATCATGGATATACAAGAAAGCATTCAGCATTAACTTCCCTGATAACCAGTCGACTTCACGCATCGTGGCGGTCCCAGTTCATCGAGCACCAATCACAGATCCAATTCATTTATGTAATATAACACACACTCTCTTATCTTTCCGCCTTTCTGTGACAGTCATTCTTACTGGATGCACGTCGCCTCCAATAAACCGAACTAATCTGTGTTTTAAACTAAATAGTTAAAGTGGCGTAGCCACATCCATTTGACTGTAGAATGTCCGTGGCGCGTTAGTGTCTGGACAATATGGCTGCGTTATCGGCAAAAGTTGCAGGGTAAAGGTCCTGTGCTTTATTCTCGGAAATGTTACCTCCAGTGGGCATGTCTATGGTTGAAAGGACACATCCCTGCGGCACTCCTGAACGTATAGTTTTAGTACCCGATTCAGCTCCAACAAGGACAACGGGAAACGTCCTGTTAGTAAGAAAGCTGAGGACCAAATCAAATAGCTTTTGGGGGTGGTGTCTCTTTATCTTGCACAGCAATCCTTTGTGTCACCAACCATCGAACGCTTGCTTAACGTCAACAAACACTGGCAAGACGCATTTCTTTGCATGGTACCCTTCAAGGATAAAGTTAGTTTCCCGGTTTAACTATTCTACCGTCTCATGCGACCTTCTAAACCCAAATTCAAAGGGCGGAATGCTTTGGCTGAGCTCATATAAGGCAAATATTCTGCTTGGCAGGCATCTCTTTCAAGAACTTGGATACCGTCGAAAGCAAGCTGGTTGGTTTGTACTATTTGGGCCTTGCGGTTTATTACGATTTGGGCCTTCTTTCACGAAATTAGTTGTAGATAAGAACTAAGAAGAGTATGGCTTTATCCGATAACCTTTTTCGGCCTTTAGATTCTGGATTTTCTGTTTTAAATTCGTTAAAGTAATCGAAGAAACTGGCAGTTTGAACTGACTAGGGATGACAGGGATATGATCCCCTCTACATGTTAGGTTGTTAAGGGCGTAAATCTCTCCTCATGATTTTCGCAAACTCCTCAGTTCGATCCTTGGGAGATATTGCCCAAGTGCCATCAGTTCTTCGGATCGGGATTAAAAGACTTATGGGTCTTGCATACTTGATTAAAAACCACCAACTTTAATTATAAATTTGATCTTATACCAAATAACTTGGAAAAGCTGCAGCAAAGTCAGATGCACATATTTAATGGCTCTTATAAAATCCACCACTCTTAAAGTAAGGAATAGATGTAATACATATACATACATACTCGACGGACCCATGTTTTTTTCAAAAAAACAAAGAAAAAAAGTCCAGATAAGACACATTTAATTTGTTCCAAGTGTAATTTGTTTAGAAAATTTTTGAATATGATATCTCTAAAATGGCCGCCTCAGGTAGAAATTTGTGCCCTTTTGCAGCATTTTCAACATTTCGGCCGGAATAGCGGCTATTTCTTCAATGTTGTCCTTGAGCTCTTCGCTTAGCTTGTTAACGTAAACCTTTGACTTCAAAAATCCCCACTAGTCTGCGGCTAGTCCAAGTCACCACTGTTCGAACAGTCAAAAGACCGCAAAAAATTTTTCAGAAAATCGATTGTTATGCGACTTTGTGCAGTAGAACGCCGTCTTGTTGTAAACCAGAACCTGCCTCGAAATGCGCATTTCGAAGCATATAATGAGCAGCAACAGAAATGCATCATGTCGCGATAACGCTCCTGGTTGATGGTAACAGCATGGCCATTTTTCATTTTGACCGTTTTCGCACTAACGTCCACGCACTTTTCGCATGTGAGTAAATACTGAGGTCTGCTAAATATTACGTTCTTCAATGTGAAATGGGCTTAATTTTTAATTTTTAAAAGCACGTTGAGTTTCCACAATTGACTTGTTCTGTTAATGTAAATTTCAACTTTTCAAGCGCTCGCGTGGCGTGTATTGTTCCATGGTAAAAATTTGTTGGATACGCCTCAAACGCGGTATGTCATTAAGCGATCTGACATCTCTGTCAAAAGTTATGGCGTTGCCAGATGGTTGCAAAGTGCAAACAAAAGGAACTCTTTCTGGTCCCAACCCAGTTGCAAACAACGATGCGTTTACACAGGGTTGTGACTGAGGGTTCCAAATACACGAACCAAACTCAAAAATGGGCCTCACAAGAGTTATAAATAAGAGCTTGGGCGTGCGGGGATCATTGAACTCCGTAGACCAACGTTTAATAAAACCGAGAAAGCCCATGGCTTTATTTACTGAAAGTACAATGTAAGTGCCAAAAGAAAGTTTATGGTCGATCATGCAAAGATTCATCTCGTTCAAGTTGATAAGAATTCAATAAGTAGTTAATCAGGAGAGGGGACGTCATAGATCTGCCTTCATCAATGCACGAGAATGCTTAATTACATTAGGCAGGTTATTAATAAATAACACTAAGAGAAGAGGTCCAAGATAGCTACCCTGGGGAATTCCAGATGTTACAAATACCGGATAAGAAGTGCAACTATTATAATTTATCCAATTAAGAAGCCCCAGCGGAAATCCCAACAGAGGCAATTTCAGAATGAGAAGACAATGAGGAACACTGTCGAAAGTCTTACTAAAATCGATAAAAATATAATTTGTTTGTTCACCTTGAGTGAAACCATGAATCACTGAAGAAGTAAATTCCAGTAGGTTTGTAGTAGTCGATCTGTTTTTAACGAATCCATGCTGGTTCGGTGATATAAAAGGGGAACGAAAGTTGTAACTGAGATGTTATAATTTGCTAAAAGGAGTTTAGGTATTGCAGAAAGTTTCGCAATGTCCCTTTAGTTAGAAATGCTCAGAACGTGAACCCTTTTTACGTCAAAAATAATGAAAAGATTCTTTTCAAAAGTTTTAAGATGCACGATTTAAGATGCACGATAGCACATTATCTGGGCTAGGAAAAGGGTTAGATTTTAGGAAAGTAAGCCATTTAGAACAGATGAAAAATAAATCGTGGCGCAGCGTATGAAATCATACGAGGAAATGGGATAAGAATAAGCCTTGCTAGCATCGGACGACGAGTCAGTTGATTGAAAGAATTTTGCAAAGACATTTGGCAATATCAATATCAAACGAGGCATTTTCGTGTTTATAGAACAAGTATTGAAAGGACCTTTGAGTATTAACGAATTGGTAAGCTCTTTTGGATCGTTACAAAATTACTCTGTACTCGAGAGAGATAATTTTTATATTTTTTTTGTATTGACAAAAACGCCGTGACTCTGCTATGGAGGATCATTGCGCAGATTGCCCAGTCACCCTCAGATCCTAACAAAATAAAGAAAAAAAAAATTAATTAATTTTATGGCAGAATTTCAGGCTGACACTGATCCCGACGCTTAGCACATTGGAGTCCCCAATCGTTATTCAGCGATTGATTGTTATATAAGGGACTACTGCGTGGCTGTTTGAATGTGAATATGCAATACAAGAGCCCGGGTCGATGAGAAGATGTGGTTATCTTCGAAACAGCGATTGTTGTACGTAATTATTCTTTATTTTTTATTTTTATAAAAATATATATTTTATAAAAATTTATATTTTTTAATTTTATTTAATATAATTAAATATAATTGGGGTTTAAATTTTTTAAAATATATATTTATTTTTATGAAAAGCGGTTGTTTATATTAATAGAGAAAAAATTTATATATATAATTTTTTATTTTTATTATATATTAAAATTTTTAAAAATAAATTATGTGAATAAAATTAAAAAAATTTTTACAAAAATATTTTTTATTACATATTATATACTTTATCTTCTTTAATTAAAATTTTTCATACCCAAAAAACCTACGCATATCCCAATACATCATTTTAAAAAAATTATATTTTTTTAATTTTGAATTTTTCCAGGTATTCATTTGAAATTTTTAAATTATTTGATTTGATTTTTGAAAATAATAATGGATAAAATATTATTTTCTTAAATTTTTTGGAAATTTTAGAGAATTGTATTGGAAAATATTTAATTATTGTATTTATTTAAATTTTAAATATATAAATTTTTGATATTTTTGTTTTTACTCCATTTTGATTAAAATTTAAATTTATTATTGAAAGAAAATATTTTCAATTAAATAATAGTAATTATTGGATTTTAAATAAATATTTTTTAAATTTTACCGGCGGAAAAATAATTTATGAGGTTTTTCTTTGGAGATTTTATTAAAAATTTTAATTATTTTATTTTAAAAATTTATATATAAATATTTTTTTTTTCTTTGTATAAAATATTTTTTATAAATTAATATTTTACACAATTTTCGTCCATTTTCTTGGGCTCCTTGCAAGTTGTTGTAATTAATCTCAGTTGATTATAGTCAGTCGATACAGTCAGTACACTCTTCTTTTTACCGATTAGAGCCGGCCAAAAGTGAGAAAGTATTGGCAAAGTCCAATATAATCTCTAAGATCCCGAACGCCCATACAATGGTTTTGCAATATGCAGCTGTTTTTTTTTTGGTGGCGCCGAAAATCGCGCTCTCTCCGCTCACACAAAGTTGAGAGCGTAAAAATCTAAAACAGCGATGGCCAGCGAAGCGAGGCCAAAATATGTGAGGTAAAGTGTGCGAAAATAAAGCTCCCGTGAATCTGCTTTGACGTAATCGCTTCGAACTCTGTCGAGCGATGACGCCTTTCTGCTCTTTTGGTCTCAGCTTCGGCAAGCGCTCAGGTCGTGTACATGTGAATAGCTTGAAATGTTTTCGGCCCCTGGGAGGAAGCAAGGGCTATCGCTAGTAGAGAGATTTTAAAATTCCTTTCAAACAATTCAGCATTTATTTGAGCATCTTTATCTTTATAATAGATAATGCCTTATTAAAAAACAAAAAAAAAAATTATTTTGCTGTCTGCAGGCATCATAATTATAAATGTTCTGCCATTGAAGGCGCGTGCGGAGGTGAGAGTCGCCGGCCTGTCAAGTCGTGGTTCGATTCCTGACGCAAGCGAGAATTTTTTCTTTTTTTTTTGTTTTCAAATTGTATTTTTAAACAACTAAAATTTTTTGTTATTCATCGATATCAAGAAAAACACTTCTAGTAAATATTTTCAGCATTTAAACGTTTTTCGTTTTGGAGAGCAATGGGTGCTGCGTTGAGGAAATGCTTTCTTAGTACAATGTCCGATCACTATAGGAAGCTATTGTGAAATTTTGAAATTTCTAACTATAACGGTGTTTGCTCCAGCCTAATGATCACAGTCCAATGTCTTATCACTATATGTATATAGATACAGATTATCAGGCAGATTCCGACAAATATGCTGCTTTATTGTACCAAAAGGACTTCTCAAGGGTATAAAAACTTAATAACAATTACCTGGATTTCAGCTGAAATTGTAATAAGTCTTCAAACTGCTAAGGTCAGAATAAGCCTCTCTTTCTCCACCTTTTCATTTATGAAAATATAAAATCACATAATAAACTTAAATGGCATAAATTCTTCAAAGTTTTTCCTGCCGTCAACTCTTATCCGAAATCAACTGCATCCCAGCGGGAGCTCAACGCAGTTGAACACTCTTTTACGCTTGACGTCAAAAGCTCTCTACTCAGACCCCGAACGACAAAATCCCTGACGCTGGCAACCTGCTGTCTATCTACCTGTCAATATTAGCAGACGTAAAAGGATCAACTGCCATCAGGCCAGACAGCGGTATAAATATGTTAGGAGAAATATAATTTTTAACCAACCGTGACAGGTACATGCATCAGCTTCGGTCTGCCAGCGGATGTTGTGCTGGACTCAGGCAAACCAAAAGATATGAAGATATGCCAAAAATACACAAAACCAACCAAAGTACTAAGGTATACATGCCGATGGTATAAAAATCGATAGATTGTGGGCATATAACGAGAAGGCGAAGGCGGTTTACCTTGGCCAGAGAACAGCCACAGTCAGCTCCAAGGCACTGCGTGATATTTTATAAGTGTTGTTGTTTTTGTTTTTCTGGCTGGTGGTGGCGTTGGTGGTGGGTGGGTCTATCAGGAGTGGGAGTGAGTGTATTTATGGTGGTGATGTCTGTGATGTGCGGCTCGCTAACATGCGAGCAGATGCCACGAACCACGAACTCAACATCTAATTGCCAAAAAGCGTACGCAACTCTTAAAGGTTCTGCCAGTTGGTTGAGTTCGCGCTGAAAAATCGTAATTGCAAATAAACATTAAGGTACAGACAATTTTCCTTTATTTTTTGGGGATTATTATTATTTTAAAAGGCTTTGAAGTTGAGTTTGTTGGCATGAATTAAAATTAATAATATAAGTTAAATTAAGTTAAGTTTTATAGTTAAGGGTTAAGTTTTTGCGCAGTCAATCAAAAAGGGCTGCCAAGTACGAAAAAATGTTATGGATCTGACAGCACCTTTGGTAACAATAAATGGTAAATTTAAGTGCAAAAATTCTAGTACAATTGTATTAAATCATGACTAAGTTATTACTGGATCTACCGATAACGAGTATTTGTACTTAGCAATATACGAACTCGCAATACAATACGCCAATGCACGAGTGCTTGCTCGTGACAGCTCGCTGCAGTTCTCTGGTGCGTACAATCAAATTAACTGGCTTTATCTGTTATAATTTCTCACTTTTCTTTATTGACTCCGTCGTTGACTCAGATTCAAGTAATTCAAGTTTATTCTTTTGGAGATTTCAATCAAATCATGCGGACTCTTTTTTTCCAAAAAATATTGTGTGTTTTGATTTTAAAATTTAAATATTCATTAATGTTCTTTCGACTTTCTTGATAAGAAAACCATTTATTCCAATTCTTTAAAAAATTGTTCTGATACTTAGGTTTTGTACTAATTGTAAGGATAATGTTGAGTCAAACGAAAACTTTTTGGGATAATTCTTGTACTTTTTCGCCTTATTTATTCTTTATTTCATCTCTTAAAATTCCATTTATTGTACATTGCGTGGGTGGTAAAAATTTCACTAATATTTCACAGATATCGATATTGTTTTATTATTATCGAAAATTCCATTTAATTCTGTGAATTTGACATGCTATTCAAATTTAATGCATAACAAAAAGCAGGACTTCTAGATTAGCATGTCTCATGTGTAGAACAGTGTGAAGGCAGCTTTAATAAGAAACAATTTTTATACCCTTGGAGAGGGTATATTAAAATTGTCCAGATGTTTGTAACGCACAGAAGGAAGCATCTCCGACCACATAAAGTATATATATTCTTGATCTGCATGACGAGCTGAGTTGAAATAGCCATGTTCGTCTGTCCATCCGTCCGTCCGTCTGTCCTTCTGTTTCTATGCTACCTCCTCCGTCAGTTTTAAGGCTATCTCAACCAAACTTTGCACGAAGTCTTTTGGTATAAATACGCTGCACATTTGTCGGAACCGGCCGGATCGGATGACTATAGCATACAGCTGCCATAGGAACGATAGGTTGAAAAAGTAGTTTTAGTGAGAAAAAATTTTTTATTTTCAATGCTATCGCTCCCACCCTTGAATTTATAAGTTTTCTTTGACTCACATAATTTCACCGAGATTTATCAATATCGGACAACTATATAGTATAGCTGCCATACAAAAGATAGGTCTGAAAAAAAGTCTTAGTCAGAAAAACTTTTTTGTTTTCAATCCTGTCGCTCCCAAACTCGTTACTGATCAATATTATATGCTAACACACAATTTTGTCAAATTTGATTCAAATCGGATGACTATGCATACTAGCAGCCAAAGGCACGATCGGTCAAAATGTAGATCTAGTAAGAAACACTTTTTTGAGGAATATATCGTATAGCCAATATCAAACTCGCAGCATATATTATTATATTAACGCAAGCTATAAAATCAACAATTTTTATAAATAAAAGACATTTTCCGACCGATGGTTCCCATGGCAGCTAAAATATATAGTCCGATTTTGACCAAAACTTGCAAATCTATGTGAAAGCATATAATATGAATAAACGCTGAGTTATGAGAAGTTAACATTAAAAACAAAAATAGAGGGAAGCTAACTTCGGCTCGACCGAAGTTTATATACCCTTGGAGCATGATATATGCTGCCAGTTTGTTATATGGCTATACGATATATTCATCAAAAAAGTTTTTCTCACTAGAACTACATTTTGGACCGATCGTTCCTATGGCAGCTATATGCTATAGTCATCCGATTTGAATTAAACGGTAGTAACGAATAAATTTGTGTTGTGGTTGTATATAATATTGATCTGTACAAAGTTTGGGAGCGATAGCATTGAAAACAAAAAAGTTTTTCTCACTAAGATTATTTTTAGACCTATCTTTTGTATGGCAGCTATACTATATAGTTGTCCGATTTTGATAAATTTCGGTGAAATTATGTGAAATCATAGAAAACTTATAAATACGACGGTTGGGAGCGATAGCATCGAAAACAAAAAAGTTTTTTTCACTAAGACTTTTTTTAGACCTATCTTTTGTATGGCAGCTATACTATATAGTTGTCCGATTTTGATAAATCTCGGTGAAATTATGTGAAATCATAGAAAACTTATAAATACGGGGGTTGGGAGCGATAGCATTAAAAACAAAAAAGTTTTCTCACTAAAACTACTTTTCAACCGATCGTTCCTATGGCAGCTATATGCTATAGTCATCCGATCCGGCCGGTTCCGACAAATGTGCAGCGTATTTGTACTAAAAGACTTCGTGCAAAGTTTGGTTAAGATAGCTTTAAAACTGACGGAGGAGATAGCATAGAAACAGACGGACAGACGGACAGACGGACGGACAGACGGACATGGCTATATCAACTCAGCTCGTCATGCTGATCAAGAATATATATACTTTATGTGGTCGGAGATGCTTCCTTCTGTGCGTTACAAACATCTGGACAATTTTAATATACCCTCTCCAAGGGTATAAAAAAGGTTTTTCTCACTAAAACTCGTTTTTCGACAGATAGTTCCTATGGCAACTATAAGATAAAGTCATCCGATTTTGACCAAAACTTGCAAATCTGTGTGAAAGCATCTAATATTAATAAACGCTGAGATGGGAGATGTTTACATTAAAAACAAAAAAGTTTTTCACACTAAAACCCATTTTTTGACCGATAGTTCCTATGGCAGTTATCAGATATAGTCATCCGATCCGGTCGGTTCCAAAATATTAGCAGTGTGCAGTAAAAAGAAGACTCTGCGCAAAGTTTTAGCTCGATAGCTTTAATACTGAGACACTAGTTTGCTTATAGAAATGGTATGACTAAGGACCCGTTTGCTTTTCCGTTTGGGTGCATAGTTTTTGAATTTGTTGAAAAGCTTTTAGAGATCGGCACAGACACTAGTTGATTTGTTGTACCTACATAGATTTTGGACCGACTCCTAGGAAACTCAACATCATGACTCATCTGAATCAGCCGATTACTTAGAAAACTATCAAGAACAAGCAAACCAACAAAATCCCTTCTAGATCTAGATCTTTCAAAAGAAAAATTTGGAAATTTCAAATGAACGTACTATATGCTATGATGTGTGTGGTTTATTTGAGGTGTTTAACGAGTCCAGTCGATTGGCGTTTGTTTATCGACCTTAAGTTCAGTCTTAAAGCAGCAGGGAAACATCAAGCATCAAAAGAATCCCATGTAAAATCTTGTTAACTTTTGTTATAGATTTAAACGAGATATGATAATAAAACACTCACAATTTAATTCTTTGTAACAAATATTAAAACAAAATAAAAATTTTGCTAGAAGTTCGGTCATACAATATTTTGGGAATAGGATACCACCGCACAATATTAAAACAATTAGAGTGTACCCGCTTTTTAAACAAGCCATAACAATTTATTTTAAAACAAACTAAATATAGCTTTAATCATATTTAATAAAAACATAATAAAATATTAATAACAATAACTATTTAGATGTATATTAAAATTTATAATCTGAATTCAATTGTTAAAATGTTAATATTAGGTCCAACAACGTCTGTTAAAATTTTGTGTTTTTTTAGTTTAGTGCTAGAATTTTAAGTAACAATGTTTACTTTAGCATTAGGAACATTTGATAAAAAACAAAACTCAAAAATGACTATTTGAGAGTGAAGTAGGCAGATACGACTAAACATATCTTTCCAATTAGGAAGTTTCAAACTAAACTTCAAATTCTAAAAATTCATAATAATTGCGAGAGTAAGTAAAAGTCGGCCTTGATCGACTTCGTTCTACTCGTTAGTAGATTAATAGATTTCCCCTTTGAAAACACCAGTTAACATAAAAATAAAATTAATTGACCCAATTCTACTGAAACTATTTTTAAGTGTAGTTTGTATTGGTGATATCAAAAATGGATTTAAAAATTTTTCATGACAAGACAAGGAAAATATAAATCAAAAGCTAATTGTTTTGTCAATAATTTCGTGAAACATTGTTTTTTTTTTTTTAAATTGGTTCAGTCGTATGAAAAAATTACCCAAAATATTTCGAAACGAGAGCGTAAGTTAAAGTCGGCTCTAACTTTTTTCATAAATTAACAGTCTTTGCGTTCCTTAGTGTGTGTGCTTCTTGATCTTTTATCATTTCTTCGGAAAATCGATTCATTTTGCTAATTACTAACCACCTTTCTTTTGAAGGTACTAATCGTCAAACTTGGGCTGTAGGAGAAATAACGGTTTTTCCAAAATTTGAAACAAACTTGATCTGTTAGACAAAGAAGCATTTGTCCCATACATGTCAAACTCTATCTCTTACCATCTCTGAGATCTAGGTGTTCATACAGACGGACGGACGCAAGGATAGACGGACAAGGCTAAAATCGACTTAGCTGTTAAGATGCTGATAAGAACATACATACTTTATATGGTCGGAAATGATTCCTTCTGCCTGTTACATACATTTGCACGACTTTAGTATACCCTTTTTACTCTACGCGTAACGGGTATAAAAAACACATTTTGATCAGAAAGTAAAGAGAGAATGAAATTACATCACATCGTTCATTGTTCAGCGGCGGAGTTTCATTGCCATCCTTGACTGAGGGCTTCACCTCTGGTGTCGAATTTCAATTGCTTGCTCTGCTGTAAAACATTAATTACTTTTCTCCCAGCGGTCATTTCTCATCTGTTAAATGACAAATGTTCTCCGTCCCCGGGCCGTCAAACAATTAGCTGTAAATTAAGTTAATTAAGCTTAAGCGCTGTGCAAATCAGACGTTGATATTCCTGATACCTCTCTATTTCCGTTTCTATATTTGCAGTGTGTTGAGTGCCGTTTTGTTCGGTCTTTGGTGTTCACCTAACGAGCGTGCATTTCTATTTCTATTTCTTTGGCTTTCTGCGTGCCTTGCAGGACATTTTTCTAAGCGTTTTTTTCGGGGTTTTTTAGCTAGAACGCAGTGCTCATGAAATTCTAGCCGCGGGCGCGTAACCTTGTTTTATATTTCAACCACTTTGGGCTACCCAAGCTACGTTAGCCTCTCTATATAATTTGGCTCTGTGTGCTTTTGTCTAGAAGAGTCTCACTCACACACTCAGGCACAGCACGCTGACAAGGCACACCCACTAAAGGACACACCTTGATTTACCTTTAAGCAGCAGAGCCGACTTTTTTGTGCTTTGAACCTGCTCATTTGGACTCTTATCGATCAGTAGTGAGCATTGCCAGAAATTGAACAACTGGAAGAAGTTTGGGGAATAGTTTTAGCAAGGCGATAAATCAAGTTAGTGACGAAAGCAGGAGCGTAAGGCGAGTTGTAAATAAACCAATTTTATAATAAGCCCAAAATAGTCGAACAAAACACTCAACTTACTGTCGTCATTGATAGGTTAGGATTAGAAACCAAAGATTTTGCCACTCTCTATCGAAATGCTGATTTTTACACAATTTCTAAAAAAAAAACTTCATCTTTTAACAAACTAATATTTTTCAGCTACTTCCTTTGCAGCATAAATTTACTTTCATTGGATTCTTCTTGGTAGAAGTTAATTTGCCTCCGAACACAAACTCAAGGCAAAAACTTTTTAAAATTCAAGCACAAAATCTTAGAAATCTGGGAATTCCACTCTACGGAGATCCGAAATATCGAGGGCTTCAGCACTTGGACTGAACGCCGATTGGAACGACGCGGCGCTTGCGCTGCAGGCGTTTAAGGCAAGCCATCTAAGTATGTAAATCTGCCTTAAAATGATACATTTTGGGGTTGTTATTTGTAGGATAATGTTTATTGAATATAATGATTAAAGTTTAGTTAATAGTAGTGAAATTCGTCTTTAGTTAATCGTCGTTGGCTTCATCGGCACGGCTATCCGATGACTTTCGTCTTTCACTCAACTCAGCGTTTCGAGCACACGTCTTTCAGGGTCGGCTGCCATGATTCGACTCTCTGGAATCGCTGGACGTCTTCCTTCGCGATCGTCGTTCTCCTTCGTCGTTCTCTCGTCATACTGTTTATGGGTTGCGTTATTGTCTAGGCGTCGCTATATAGTTATGTGCAGTAGGTCCGCAACTCGTGAGCAAACCCTCATCCCATTTATACAATAAATGCTTGCTTGTAATTCTCAAGTTCGAATTCCCTTCTCTATTTATTTACATAGCGAAATCGAAAACCTTTGAGGCAGAAATTATAAGAGTTAGCAGTCCAAGGACGCAAATGACTTTTATTTTGTTTATACTGTTTAAATTGGTAAATATCATAAGATAGTTTAAGTTCATACAAAAGTGTGTAACAGGGGAGAAGGAACCATTTCCGACCCTATAAAGTTTATATAAATGGAAACTGTATCGGGTTCATAAACTGCACAAATTTTATTGGCAGCATGAGATGCATTTGCCTTTATCGTAGTAGTACTGTAAAATATGTCTTTTTCTTTATTTGCTCCAGTTTTTGCGACGCTATAACTCACAAACGACTAAAACCAAACAACAATAAATCAAACAGCTCTAGCGTGAACCGATGCGACGAATACAACTAGAACTACGCGCTTTTGAAGACAAGCTTGCGGAAATACCGCAAGACTTTTTGACAACCTTAATATTATATATTCTTGATCAGCATCAACAGCCGCGTCGATATCCATTTGTCCGTCCGTATTAACAAACAGATCTCAGAGATGAAAAGAGATAGAGTTTTGACATATAAACTTCTCAAGCTAAGTTCACACAGTCAAATTACGATGGAAAAAATTTGAAAAAAATAAGTTTGAATTGTGTATGAACGCCATATGTATTTACAGTCAAACTCATTTGACGACCGATTTGTCGAGGTTGACAAATTAAGTTTCCGATAAGTTTGTGTGCTGTCTGAACGCATTATGAGCACTGTTTGTCAAAAGGAGTTTGATATGGCAAGTCAGAACAAAATTTGCCAAACTTGTAATGATTGTCCGAGTATGTTAATTGCTGTTAATTGCTGTTGTTATCAAGGGCGTATGCAGGGGGGCGGAGATTTGTAGTATGCTTTGATAATTTCTTATGCAACAAAATTTGTGTCAACTGAACAATAATTTCAAAATCCATTTTATCAAAAAATAACCACATTTTCCATATTAAAAACCAAAAATTTCTATTCTATGAGCAAAATCAGAAAGATGATTTCAAATATACAATACTTTTTTAATTAATACAGAATGAGTTATTTAATCCTGTTAGCATAAAATAAAAAAAACACTCAAATTTATAATATCATTTATAACGAAACAATTAACAAACACCAAATAATATATTCACATTAATTCTTTCATAGTTCGCGATCCATCGATTTCGCGATAGTTTCCGAACTTTTGGGGTTTACAATAGTATACCTAGACAACTTTCCAATTTCTTAGGTTATAATGGATTAGCAGTATCCTTATTAAAATTCTCTTTCTAAACTTAAACATCTGTGCCACTGAGATCGAACGGATTGACTTCCACAGTTTGGGTTATGTTATGATTCAAAAAAAAAGGTAGTCCAACTCTTTCAATTATATCAGCCTCCAGTTAAAACCTCTGCAGGCAGACTGCAAAGAAAGTTATTTTGGAGTAAACAAACTAAATTCGAAACGCATTTGCCAAACCAGAAAACTATGTTCGACCTCGAAATAATTTTTGTCCGTCGAAGTCAATTTTTATACTCCGTACCGAAGGTACATAGCGTATATTAAGTTTGTGCACAAGTATGTAACAGGGAGAAGGAATCATTTCCGACCCTATAAAGTATATATATTCTTGATCAGCATCAAAAGCCGAGTCGATATAGCCATGTCCGTCTGTCCGTCCGTCCGTATGAACAAACAGATCTCAGAGATGGTAAGAGATATTGGTTTGACATATATGAGACAAATGCTTCTTATATTTGCAGGCAGATCAGGTTTATTTTTAATTTTTGCCACGCAAACGTCATATCTCATACAGTTTTGAAGATAGATGATTCGTACCTTTTAGAGATAGTTATTTATTAGCAATATGTATCGATTAGCCGAAGAAATGATAAAGATCGGATGAGCGGTTCTCAAGTTATGAGCAAATAAGTGAATAACCCCCAGCCACCCCCTCCCACCCTTTCACAACCAACTCCGCATAGTCTTAGAGAGAGAGAGAGAGAGATGAGCGCAGCAGCAGGACTGCATTCAGCTACTACTCTAGGTACAGAGTATTTTATAGTCGGGCTTGACCGACTTTCTCACTTGTTTTAATTCTCTAGTTTTTGCTGGTAATAATTTAGAAAAAAAAAGTTGATGAAAACTGCTAGCAATAATGAATCAAGTTAAGGCGTCGAAAAGGCTAAAAGGGATAAAGTTTTCTGTGGCTGGTGGGCCTTGTAGAATCAAACAAAAAATATTTTGGAGAACAAGAAATGTGATACGGCGGCATGGAAACAGGAGCCTGCAAAAACTTGGAGATCTCTTTGCAGCTCATCGCGCTTGGAAAGCCTTATGGTGGCGGCATTTCCAGCGCCGCTGGAGTCACGTCCATTTCCCAAAAAATTGGTAATCCAAAGCTTAGCCCCAGGATTGGAAAATGAGCTTAATTATGGCCCTGTTCACCAGCATACATCAAAAATCAGCCATCAAAAAAAGTTAATTGGATTTTGTTTAATGCTTTGATAAAATTTTAAGGTAAAAATGGTATGCGTGAAAGCTATCGATTTGATTTTAACCAAAATGACAAAAATTAGCAATCATAGTTGCACTTCCATTCGTTCACCCCAACAATTGAATTAGATCCATCGATTTTTTCGTCATCGATTTGTGCTGCTGAACATGGCCAACGATTGTAGGATTTTATTTAAGATATGTAATCTTTAAATATTATATTTAATCGGTTTCAAAATTTTAACAGTTTAAAGTAACCCCCGCAATGATGAGGAAGCTTTTTGGTCTTGTTGTTGCGCTTGCGGTTGTTTTTGTATACCGGATCAAAGTTGGCCAGAAATTTAAAACATAGGCCCATGGTTGCAAACATTTTTTAAGAACGGATTATCTAAATGTGAAAACGAAGACGTGGAATTTGTTCAGAACTGATGTAATTCTGGTGTAAACTAGGATATTTTGGATCGGTCCATTCAAAAATCGCCTTCTTTTTGCATTGTTGCCTAGCTCGTTTTTGTATACCGGATCAAAGCTGTCCAGAATTTAAAACACCCAGATGGTGGGCATCGGAGAACGGAATTTGAAATTCGGTTCAGAAGTAAGTCTGATGGTAAACAATATTTGATGGTCCAAGTAAAAATTCTTAAATCCCCATTTCTACCGAGCGGCTGGTCAGTTGACTCCGTGCACCAGAGACATGCATTTTCGCGCGACGTGTTTCTGTAAGCGGTTCAAGCCGAAAATGCAGCGTTCGTAAGAGCAGAGGTACGCGATTAAACTCTGTGTGAAACTCGGTAAATCTGCGACAGAGACGTTTGATATGATCAAGCAGTCTTACCCAGATGTTGCATTAGCAAGAAGTGGTGTGTTTCGGCGGGAAGAAGTCGCCGATGAAGACCGAAATGGAAGACCTTCGACTTGGACAAATACTGACAATGTGACTCGTAGACCGTCGACTAGGTATTCGTTTAATTGCACAAAGTTTAAATTTACCAAAATCTGTGGTTCATGACATTGTGACGGAGCATTTGAACATGCGCAAGGTGTGCACGAAGATGGTTCCAAAGAGTGAGCTTGAAAAGTGACTTCTTGTGAACAGCTACTTCACCAAGACCGGCAACCCAACGCTTCCGCAGCCGCCCTACAGCCCAGATGTGGCCCCTCCGGACTTTTTTGTGTTTCCTCGCCTGAAAAGGCCGATAAATGGCAAGCATTTTGAGACGACAGAAGGGATCGAAGCAGCATGCACCGCGGCTCTTTAGGCTATTCCGGAAAATTACTTCCTTGACCCCTTCAATGCTTGGAAATCGGAGCCTATTTTGAAAGTTTTTAAAGAATTGTAACGATTGGCTTAATAAATTTTTTTAAATCGTCTCCGTCCTAATAAAAATAAAATCAAAAATATGTTATGACCTTAAAACAATAAATAATGGCAATTAAATTTCTCTTTTCTCGAACTTGTGGTATAAATTTTGTACTGTAATTTTGTAAATTCGGTTTACTAGACTAAAAAAGGGGAAGAAAATTTGTAGGGTATTTTCTTAAGCTGCCTTTACGCTTGTCATATTTTTCTGGAGAGACTCTCTATAGACAGCAAATCAAAAGCCTTTTTCGACTCTATTCGATAAGAGTATCTCTTTAGAGAATTTGGACAACCGACTATTAGAGATAAAGGACAAGTGAAAAGGCACCTCAGCAAGATTTTATACATGCTTTCATAACTTGACTATCAAAGTCTCAAGAGGTTTTCTTTCAAGTTTTTTCTTCCACACACGTAATTGCTTTTACTTGCGGGCTTAGTTGTTTCAGCTCTCAAGTTGCCCAAGTGTTTAAAGCAAATTACGAAAGTTAAATAATTCTGAATTCAAATAACCCATCAATTAGACAGCAAGCAATTTAACTTGCTTTAACCTTGACCTGACATTCAAGTGCTGGAAAAATGTGTATTTTATAGCTGGTGGCAGACTAAATGGCCCATCATATTTTGCAATTCTGTTTGCAGTTTGTCCTAATCACTCAAAGAAACTGTTTTCTTTTCACATAAATTAGAACTTTCAATAAGCCGTTCACAAACGTCGTTTTGCATACTAAAGCAGCTGAAGATGATTTCTTTCTGCCCACCTTCTTAATGCCACTCAAGGCTGCGACTTTGTGTGTTAAGACAGTTTAATCCCTGCCATTTAAAGACAGGAGCACAAGTGAATCCTAGATGAATTACACAAAAAGTGAGCGGGAAATGATATATGTTTATTAAATTGTGGCATTAAATTAAGTGTCACAATTGAGTTGTTTAAGTAGACAAATGCATTTTGGGCATTGTTAACCACAATCACATAGTAACCAAACACAACGCAGTCTTCCCTTACATAAGCCCCAAAAAGTATGCTACCAAAACACAGCAAAACAAATGCTTGGTCAGACAGGTAGCTAAAAGAAATTGATTTTCTTTGCGCGCTTCGGAACGTATTCAAATGTGTGCTCAACAAGGCGAGAGTAATGTGCATGGGAAAAACGCCAAGCGGAGGATAGAGCCAGCCAATTGGTCGATTGTCTTGGCTAAGCGCATGCGTTGTATCCTGCGCCATGGGAAAGCACACGGTCGTGCGGCGGACGGCGGGCAACTCACATTCCAGGCTGAATACCGAAAATAACGGTGTACCAGCCGAATGGCTCTGGCAGTGACAGACAGAAGTTACCTTTGCTCCTGCCCGGACGACACAACGCACGCTTGGCTGTTCGTTGTCGTTGTCTGGCCTCACCCACAAGTTGAAAAATTTACTGCAAATAGACTTTCCGTTCCGTGTTCTGGTGAGAAATTTTCAATATCTCTGCAGAGTGTGAGCAGCGAGGAGCCGTGGTCGTCGTCGTTGTCGTCCTGGTCGCGGTGTAGAGTGTCAGGTGTTCGGTGTGAGTTAGGCGAGTGTTTTACATAACCCACAGAGGCCTAGAACGAAAAATTTTCAAAAATTAATAGTGAGGCGCGCGCGCTTTTAATTTTGCTCCGGCCTACCCAAAATCTTCTGTGCACATCACGAACGTGGCGTCCAACGAGGGCAACAGCAGCGCCGCGGGCAGTGGCGCGGAGTCGGCTGCACTGTTCTCCAAATTGCGTAGCTTCTCCATTGGCAGCGGGCCCAACTCGCCGCAGCGTGTTGTCTCCAATTTGCGCGGGTTTCTAACACATCGCCTAAGTAATATCACACCGAGCGATACAGGTGAGTCTCGCATCACATCCCACTGCACCATATATTTCGAGTGCTTACATAACCGGGGACTTCTCTGAAAATGCATATAATTAAAATTAAACAACTTGACGTCCACAAACACTACACAAGACCTGCAAGTGTGTTGGCCTCGTCATGAGAACGGTCCTTTGGTCAACACTCACCCACACTTGCCTCTGTATCTATATATGTATGTGTATGTACGAATGTGCATATGCCTCAACATTTGCAACATTTCTCAGGGTAGACACATTTTATTTATGGGCCAAAAAGAAAAGCGCTCAGTTTCACCTTTTGCTTAGCAAAGGCCCAAAATGGAATGGAACAGTCACATTTGATTGCTCAACGACTAGAGGGCAACCTCGTGAGCGCTTCTTATGTAATACCAGAGTAGAGGACAAAGGCACCTAATGGTGTTTGATAGATATGAAAACAGAATGTGAAGAAATGTTTTCAAAAATTTCAGATCTGTTTTTTGATGATGAATTTGATATTTCGGTTCAAGTGAATTATTGTGCCGAAATACATTTGAATGACATTTGAGAAAATGGGTTAATTGTCTAGTATAAGTAGGCTAAAAAAAATGACCTCCGGTGGACAGAGAATTAGAGAAGAATAATCAGGCAAAAAAGTGTTTTTTTAATGAATTTTTTAAATATGCAGCTTTTGTACAAAATATATGGGGTGACTCCATAAAAAATCGCGCAACAAAAAATGGAATCTCATTTGGTAACTTTTCAAAAAAAAAATTGAGGAAAGCTAACTTCGGCTCGATGGCATCTATACGATATATTCATCCGATTTTGATCAAACTCTCTAAAATTGTGTTGAGGCAGATAATATTTACAACTGAAACGTACAAACACGCTACAGTTGAAAACAAAAAAGTTTTTCTCACTAAAACTATTTTTTCGACCGATCAATCCTATGGCAGCTATATGCTATAGTCATCCGATTTGGATCAAACTTCACAGAATTATGTGTTAACATATCATATTGATCAGTAAGGAGTTTGGAAGCGATAGCATTGAAACAAAAAAGTTTTTTATACTAAAACTTTTCACTATATTCCTACAACAACGGGTTGGGAACTGCTTTCACTAAAACTATTTTTCGACCGATCATTCCTATGGCAGCTATATGCTATAGTCATCCGATTTAAATCAGACTTGACAGAAATATGTGTTAGCATATCATATTGATCAGTAACGAGTTTGGGAGCGATAGCATTGAAAACAAAAAAGTTTTTCATACTAAGACTTTTTTCAGACCTAAATTTTGTATGGCAGCTATACTATATAGTTGCCCGATTTGCATAAAACTTACTGAAATTATGTGAAAGCATTAAAAAATATATAAATACGAGGGTTGGGAGCGATAACATTGAAAACAAAAAAGTTTTTCTCACTAAAACTACTTTTCCAACCGATCGTTCCTATGGCAGCTGTATGCTATAGTCATCCGATCCGGCCGGTTCCGACAAATGTGCAGCGTATTTGTACCAAAAGACTTCGTGCAAAGTTTGGTTACGATTGCTTTAAAACTGACGGAGGAGATAGCATAGAAACAGACAGACGGACGGACAGACGGACGGACAGACGGACATGGTTATATCAACTCAACTCGTCACGCTGATCAAGAATATATATACTTTATGTGGTCGGAGATGCTTCCTTCTATGCGTTACAAACATCCGGACATTTTTAATATACCCTCTCCAAGGGTATAAAAATGTAGGCAAAGGCAACAGTACGTATGAGTGATAAACTATAAAGCCTATACGCAGATACTAAAACCCATTAAGAAAAATGTTCACTGTTTTGTTTCGCATTTTTTAAAACGCATCGTATTTTTCCATAAATCAATCGTCCCCCAGCGGGCACTTACTTTAAGACTGGTAAAACTCAAAAAACTCAATTTTTGACTTAATACTGCAGATTTATTTTATGAATAGTGCTCTCAATCGATATTGCGAAAAGATCCTTCGGTTTTCTGTTAAAATATTAAATCATATTTTCTTATTTGTTTTACCCTCTTACCTCCACCTGTTATTTCTGTACAAAATTTCACTTTGAATGCATTTTTGGACTAACGATATACACTGCCATGCACTTGAATAGAGACAAGCATTTTAAAACGAATATACAACTATTTGACTGAAACAATCAAACTAGAACAATAGACAAATATTTTTTTTCCATTCCGTACTTCTTTATTCTTTATTGAATTAACAAAAAAAAAAATTTTAAAATTAATGTAGTCTATTGTTAAAAATTTTTTTCTGCGAGCTCTTCAAATATTGCATATTTTTATCATGCACTTGAATAGGGACAAAAGTTATTTGATGAAAGACCGCACCAAAAAAACATATTCAAATACTGCATAGCAGCGAATTGTTCCAAAAGCCCTATATTTACACAGTTCAGCTTCAAAAAATTATTCAAAATTACAATTAAACGCAAGTATCGATACTGTACGGAGAGTTTTCCTAAAAAGCTGAATATTTAAGAAGATTAAAACTATAAAAAACACGCCACTTAATACCCAACATAAGGATTCTCGTCAAGTTTTTGATCGAAATTATATGACTTGACTGGGACATGTATTATCAGATGGTACGCCACACCATAACACATTTCTCACGGCTATGGTGATGGGACAGAAGTGTGTGTTCTTCTTATCGAATATCATGGAAAACCATCATTGTCAACCAAGTTGAAGCGCTTATTAACTGAAAACACCACGGTATGCCATTTCTTCTACGGAGTCATATAATTTCGAGCAAAAACTTGACGAGGATTCACAGTCTATCGTACAATAAACACCTTGCTTTCCAGTCGAAATAATCTCGAGCCCACCAAACTTACGCAGAGCACTTACGCATCTTTTTATTTGTTTTTCTTAAAAAAATTCATAACTTTTAAACTAAAAATTACATCTTTTTGAAAACACCAAAATTCAGTTATATTAGGGCAACAAATTGTTTATATTAAAGCTGTATCATGGTGGTTAACACTTAGAAAAATTATAAATAATTTTTAGCAACAATTACTGAAGGTTGTTAAATAATTTAAAAATCTTAAAAATTATAATTTGAGTAGCTACAGTAAAATCTTTTCACCAATATCAATTTGAAAGCTTTCCGATAAATCAAACCTCTTTTTTTTTCCATTTTCGTTTTGACGATTTTGAAATTGTTTATAAAATTAACAAAAAATGTTTGAGCAAAACCGCAAATTACGTTTTGGTGGGCATGTCGAGATCTAATTTCGGATTTTTGTATTAAATGAAAAATAAAAATTTTTCAACTGTTCGGTTTATAAAGAATAGACCCATATGAAATTTTGTTGAACGCAAAAATGTTGTTTAAGTTCCAAATATTATTAAAACTAGTTTGTTACCACTTTTGGTTACCAATATGATAGGAAATAAATGACAAAAAAAATTTCAAATGACTTGTGCTAGATTGGTACACGAAAGGAAGGGATAATGTGAATTCAAAAATTTTTATTATACCCTTGGAGGGTATTTAAAATTGCGATGTTTGAACGCACAGAAGGAAACATCTCCGACCACATAATATATATATTCTTGACAGATGACGAGCTGAGTTGATATAGCCATGTCCGCTGTCCGTCTGTTTCTATGCTATCTCCCTCCGTCAGTTTCAAGCTATCTCAACCAAACTTTGCACGAAGTCTTTTAGTATAAATACGCTGCACATTTGTTGGAACCGGCCGATCGATAACTTGCATATAGCTGCCATGAACGATCGGTTGAAAAAGTATTTTGTGAAAACTTTTTGTTTTCAATGCTATCGCTCCCAACCCCCGTATTTATAAGTTTTATGATTTCCCAAATTTCACCAGAGATTTATCAAAATCGGACAACTATATAGTATAGCTGCCATACAAAAGATAGGTCTGAAAAAAAGTCTTAAAAGAAAAACTTTTTTGTTTTTCAGTGCTATCGCTCCCACGTTGTACAGACTATATTATATTCTAACACAATTTTGTCAAGTTTGATTAAATCGGTGACTATAGCATATAGCTGCCATGGAACGATCGGTCCAATAGTTCTAGTAAAAACTTTTTTAATGAATATATCGTATACCATTAACTGGAAATCCCTAGATCTGCTCCAGTATATAAACTTCGGTACAGCCGTGCTTCCCTATTTTTATTTTACTACATTAGGCGAAGGTCACTGATGATCTGGTAGATGTACCAGTGAAACAGCTGTATGACCACCTAGCCTCCTTTGTGTTGTGTTGTGGTTCCTGCTTTTTGAGTTTTTTGCAAACATAACGAGACCTAAAGCCAGCGTACTATTGATGGTTTTGATTATAATAAAGGTCGTTAAAGCACACACATGTACTACATTAACTCGAAACAAATAAATATCTTTTCCTAGGATAAATTAAATTTCACAAAATCGTTTATTTTGACTTATGTTAGTCTGGAAGTACAGTGCCAAAGGGCCAAGCCAAGCTTATCTCAATTTCTTGGCATGTGTGTTTATAATTTTTCGCACAAGAGAAAGGGACCTACAGTTTTACGCCGAATCCGAACGGCAAAGTTTGAGAAGCTTTTTTATGGCTTGTTACTTCACAGTTGGCGCCAAGAGATAAAGAAGGTGACCGGATGTGTAAAAGCTAAAGAAAGAAAAACGAGAAGGCCAAGCTAACTTCGTCTTTGCCGAAGTTTTTATACCCTTGCAAATGTTATAATACATCAGAGTTTAAGAACCAGCATTAAAACAAACAATTTTTCTAAATAAAACCCACTTTTCGACCGCTAGTTCCTATGGCAGCTATAAGATATAGTCATCCAATTTTGACCAAAACTTCCAAATCTGTATAAAAGCATATGGGTAAAAACAAAAAGTTTTTCTCCACAAACACTTTTCAACCGATAGTTCCTATCCTATGATATAGTCATCGTCCGGTCGGTCCACACAATATTAGCAGTGTGCAGTAAAAAGAAGACTCTGTGCAAAGTTTCAGCTCGATAGCTTTTAACCTGAGAGATTAGTTTGCGTAGAAACAGACAGACGGACAGACGACGGACAATAAGAAATTAATTATTCACTGAATTATAAAATAAAGTCTTGTCTGACTAGCTATTTTTAGGGTCCTATTGATTCCTCAAGAGATTTGGCTATAGTATTTCAAAACAATATGCTAAAACCTGTGTCCATCTATGACATTATAAAAAGATTTCGGCTGTACTTAGATGGGGGATTTTTCGGAACTTTTCACTTGTGTGGAACTTTAAGTTTCTTTATTTATTTCAAATTTTACAACAGAATGATTTTTTTTTGGAGACAGGGTTGCATTTCTTTTTTTTAATAACTTATCTTTATTCTTTTGATTTTTTTTAAGGAACATTTAACATTTGAATGCTCAGTCAATTCCTCTCAAATTTAACTTTAAATAATGTATGTATTGTACTTGTGTCTTTGTTATGTGCTTCGTACCCGTTGAATGCCAAATTCGCTTTGCCTGTTGTTTGTACGCAATATTTTTTTTAAAAATAGTTTATCAACATTTCTGATAAGCTGCCATCGAACAGAATCAATGTGGCGTAGTATTTTAATTGATGGGATTTTTTGTTTGTTTTATCAAGAGGCGCCAATAGCATGACACCTTACACAGTAATTTGGACAAGTGCAATCGGTGCCATCGACACAACATCAACAATTATGGATGTCTTGGCAATTGACAACTAATTGATTTAAAATTTCGTGCCTTTCAATTATAATGGTTATTAGATTGTGGGGGCTAATCAAGTTTGTGTGGTTTTTCATTAAATCTCTGTTCAGTTTTGGCGGCTAGTTCAGGGCCATCACCGTCCTGGTGCTGCCGTCCTGCTGCATAATGAAGGCAATAAATATAAATTTCACATACAAACAAGAGACCGGCAATGTCATTAGATTGTTTGCCTTGTAGACGCGTTTGTAACGCTGATGTGTTCATAGCGGTTTCATGTCAAAACAAAAACCGGGCCCAATGGGGGTGGAAAGGCAGCAAAACAAAGGCGGCCACAGGAAGGTAGCTCGTAATAAGCTAAACGAGAAACAAGTAACGCATTTGTCTTGATGCTGTCTGATAAAAATGTGCCCAAAGTCTGTCCAACAGCCCTAAGGGTTGGCCACATTGAGCCATCACCATGACAGGGATGGAATTGGAATGGGCCTGCCAGCAGCAGCAGCAGCAACAACAACATCAAAAGTCGTAAAACGGGGCGCTGATGGTGTTGTTGATTGCTACGCATTTGCAGCGCTACAAATGAACACATTTTTTGACGGGGGCCTTCTTCGATGTTTAAAATTAGCCATTCTGTATTTATTATTATTTTTTTCTTGCCATAAATCAAAATTGGCAGACGAAAATTAATAGCTGAATGGGAAATTGTGTCCAAGTTAATTTATTTCACTGTCCATAAATGTAGCAAATTCTAGTAATTTATGTGCAAATCAATTTGTAACCCTAGCTGACCATCAGATATTGATCAGAAGAGGGCAGGGGTGAGTAAGGAACACTTTCCACAATCCACAGTCCTATTCGGATGTAGGCTCTTGTGGTTCTTCTTCATTTGGGCCACGCCCAGTTAATGTTTTGATTTATAGGCATGCTCAAACACCCTACGGTACTATTACCATTCCAAAAGAACCAAAGTGCCATTTCCATTTTTTTTTTACTTTTACGATTATGCAGTATACTCGGCAAAAGTTTCCTATCATATACATAGCTGCTTGAGCTAAGTGCCTGCTCAGGGTCCATAGGGAATTGATAAAGCGAGAGTAGCCTTAAAAAAAACCCCTTTCTCAGAGTTTTAGTACAAACCGTTTTTGACATAAAACTTTAAAGTATGTTTTGTTTTTGTGTGTGAAAAAGTTAAGTTAAGTTTGATTAAAACCAAAACGAATTAGTGTTATGGTTACAGCAGACGCGGTTCTTGTATTCGACCAGCGCTAGCCCGTTGCCTTAGTGCTTAGACATATTGATAATAAGTTGGCTTTTTAATTTTTCCAGCAGAGAAAGGGTCTTTTTTCAACTCTGAGTTTTTCCAAAACTTGTGCCACAAAATAATTTTCTAAATTCAGCTTAGTTTTGCTGCATTTGTTCAAGGCATTTTTTAAGCTTTCACAACAGCTGAGTCGACTTAGCCATGTCCGACCGTCTGTCTGTATGAGCGCGTCGATATCAGAGACTATAACAGATAGAGCCTGTAATTTTTGTCTGTATGTAAGTCAGAGTTCGGCATGTCCGTATCTGCTCTGCGGCAGAGACGTCGACACACGGACAGTGTACAAGCTTATTTTGCTCTCTTTGCAACAACAAAAAAGTGCTAAATAAACTTATCTACACACACACACGCAACGCCAAATGAAAGCATGTGTGTTTTGCCGGCCCCTGATATAGGTCTCCTTACCTTTTCAACCGCGAAAAACTGTCAGAATCGCAATTTTCTTTAAGTTGAAACTTCGAGACTCAATATATATCAACTAAGTCGTATCTATCTATTCTGAAACGACCAATAAGATCCGAGCAAAAACGCCGAAGTTATGTACGAAATATTAGGTGCGACGACCCATTTATTTGAAACTAGCAGTCCCGGCGAGCGTTGATAAAGGAAGTGAAACTTACTTTTCAATTGCCACCTATCAACTCTTCTTGATAATCCAAACACAGTTTAAAATTTAGCAAATTTCGCTATTTTGTAAATTTTGTGTACCTTTCGATCTTTCCCATCTATCTATTCACCCGTGTTCATATTAAATCTAAACTCATTGACTAACTTTTGGCATTTTTTAGAGCTTTTGATCTTTACTGTCAGTATAGTCAAAACCAGAGATCCGGAATATCTCACTCAAAATGAAAGTGTTGTAAAATAGTTTTAGACACTTTGAAATATGTCTCAAACAGTAGAGTTATTATTTTTTGAGTATAAGTGTTTCGCTCAGTGAAAGTGACTTATTTTTCAGTGTAAGTGTTTATCTCAGTGAGAAACACATATTTTCATTTTTTTTCTGTTATGTGTTTCTCAATAACACTTATTATTGTGAGAAAAATATATATGTGTCCTTTAGTCAAAGTCTGTGGAATGAACAGTTTCAACACTAAATTTCATTTACAGCCAAAACTTTAATCCTGAAAAGTAGTTTCTTGCCGCGGCTATAGCTCAGTGCTCGCCAGAGGTCGTTACAAGAAATTTGTAAAGGAAGTTTGGACTTGTGGGTGGAAAGGGCTGGAAAATCATATAAGGATCAATGCGTAATCGCAGTTCACAGCTACGGGATCTCCATGGTAATACAAATGCCTAAAAGACTGCATTCCAAAACCTCAAACGACCACACTCAATCAACAATGCGAATGCATTTAACAGTCATTAAAAAATAGCGCTCACACCCCGAAGAAATGCGAATTCAAGCAGAAATGCGAGATTTATATAGCCGTGATAATGATAGTACTCAACCGCGATATATACCATGGATGACCATGCTTCCACTGATCTAAGAGCTATTTTTTTTTGGCAAAATTGTCTCGCTTTGAGGCGCCGACACGCGCAAGCATACGTCGCAAGAAGTGTAATTGGCTTACATAATAGTAAGTTGAAACAACAAAATGCATGCTCATTGACGCACGGCGCCAGCTGGGCGCAGCAGGTACAGTGTGCGCGATCGAGACCCGCTTGGCACTGGATCAGATGTTAGCAAATTAAATCATATGCAGTGTGTGTCTCGTTTGCCGACTCGATTTTATCTGATAAGGTTGGTTTTTTACTGTTTTTTTGTTGGACTGCTCCCAAAATTAAATTTCGTGGCCACCGCTGGTATAAAACATTGTTCCCACTCACATCTACAAAACAAATTTTCATTAAATAACTATTAGAGAAATTCCACTTATCTTTATTTACTTTCGTTTTCTGTTATGCTATAACTGTTATCAAAAAACACTTTGAAAATATATTATTTTTAAGTGTTATTGAAACACAGTTAAATTTTTTCTCTCAACATTTTTCGGTAAACAGGAAACACAAATAAAAACAAAAAATAAAAATTAAACTCAGTGAGAAACCGAAATTGCTTATGATTATTGTGATTCTCTCAGTGAGAAACACTTTGAAAATTTGTGTTGAGAGTTATTCCGGACCTCTGGTCAAAACTCATTAAAATTAGATTATTTGAACCGTTAACCCGACTATTTATTAGTCTATTTACCAGTCTACTTGACCCTATCCGTCTTTATTACAATAAAAACTCATAATTCCACATCCTATTTACAATAACGATAATCTAAAATCATTATAAAATTTTAAAAGTTTCACTTTTCTTTTTTTACCGATTGGCCTATACCTCCTATTTACCCGCCCAATTAACCGATTTTATAGCAATCTAACTCAAATATGAATTTAGCAAATTTCCCGGAATTTTTGGATATTTTGCCCCTCTTTATGACAATCTAAAATTATTATAAAATATTGCAAATTTTGCAATTATTTGGAACCGATTCGCCTTTAACTTCTAATTACCCCTCGATAGTTTCTATCTATTAACTCTTCTTGACAATCTAAACTTATTAAAAATTTGGCAAATTTCGCATATTTTTTCGAACTGATTCGCATTGAAGCTTCTATTTAGCTGTTTGAATTTATAGTTTT
Source organism: Lordiphosa stackelbergi (assembly GCA_018904235.1). Taxonomy (NCBI): domain Eukaryota; kingdom Metazoa; phylum Arthropoda; class Insecta; order Diptera; family Drosophilidae; genus Lordiphosa; species Lordiphosa stackelbergi. Next base: position 41,909 of record JAEIFU010000348.1, read on the forward strand.
AGGGGCTCAAATATGCCCGGCTACTAGATTAGATGACAAAAGTTGAGCGATTTGAAACCGCCTGCTCAAAGCCAAGTAAATTTGTTGCATACGGTTTTCCGTCCACATAATCTAGTAGGCGGTCGGATTTTTTGCACTTTGCAAATAAAGTAGTCCCAGTTTAGTTCGAAGTGCAATCGTTTATACGAAAATCACTAAAGATTTCTAGAACACCCATGATTATAACCTTTTGCAAATCCCGCATTTTTTTGACCGATTCGCACATATATTCTATTTACCCGTGTTCAATTGCCAAATATTAAATATTCAAATAAAATTTCAAGAAAATTTTGTGGCGAAAGATTTAGCCCTGTTTTTAGAGATGGAACTTCAATTGGAACATTTGGTGTTCTAAATAGATTTTCTAATAAGAAGTTCTGTGGCACCAACGAATTTTTCGATAGGTCAGCAAAATCTCTAGAGATTTCTGTTGTAAAACCCCGAATAATCTAATCTTAATATATAATTTTTCGAATTTTTCGGGCTTTTTGCTATTCTTTACCTGCTATTCAGAGCGGAAACAAGTCAAACATATCAAAGATTTTAAAAATCCGTCCAACCATTCTTCAGATATAAGTGTACAACACTGTATGTAACACATACACGACTTTGTTTTGAATATGCCGTAGAAGATGGAAATATATATATTCAGGCATGATCGCAATTCCACTTCCACGGCAACTTTTCGAAAGTGGAATTGATTCATGTATTCGCAACACCAAAACGAAAAAGATTTTAATGCTTGTTAGTCGGGAGAATGAAAAGTAATTCCCAAATTACGCACTAGTTATCGAAAAGTCATAAGCTAAAAAAAATGTAATACCAGAGATACCCATGTCCGTCTGTCTGTCCATATAAACGTACAGATCTCTGACATGGTAAGAGCTACAGGTTTGACATGTATGGGACAAATACTTCTTGGAGTTGGATTCAGATAAATTTCATTATCTCAGGTTGCCACGCCCCCACCCGCCCCCGCAATTTAGAAAAAAATTCAAATCTCCCACAGTTTTGCAGATAGATGGTCTGTACCTTTCAGGAGATATTTTGTAATCACGATTATTTATCGATTCGCTAAAGAAATGAAGAAGATCAGATGAACGATAGTCGAGTTATAAGGAAAACAAATATTTTTGCTGGGTAGCACTGGTTCCACGGCGATGGGCAGCACTTCACTCACTTTTTGGCTTCTTTATCACGTTGTGTGGCTTCTATCTAAAATTTATCAGATGAATACAAACTCTGGGGGATACAGAGTATGTCATAGTCGGGCTTCACCGACTTTCTAACTTGTTTTTTTGGGAAAATATAGCATAAATATTTCAAGTCGATTTGCGCGGACTGCGAATTCATTGTAGACCCATGATTTCTTGGTGAAATTTTCTTAGAATTGACCGTAGATTTCGTTTTTGCTATACGCTTGGAGCGAAAAAAAAATTGACCCCCTTAAGTCTGTCCGTCCGTATGGCTGTCTGTATGAACACCTAGAATCTCTTAGACTAGAACAGCTAGAGCAACCAAATTGGAAATCAATTATCTTGCCGAAGTGAAAATCGGATCAGACCTGATGGTCTTGGATCTACTTGGCCTTATTATATTCATAATACAGTACTTACCTGGTCTGAAAATCAAATCGAGATTAGATGAAACATTTTACTGACTTAGCCAAAAGCATATGGCATATATTTTGTGCATTCGCCTCTTTTAAAAAAACTTTTTGGAAATGAGTGAAAATATTTTTTTAAATTTTAATCAGTTATGCAAACCGGTTCAATCAACCTTTTAGTTAGATATGAAGAAAAAAGTAATGGAATCAAGTGGAATCACGGGGAACACAAATGCGGCAAGAATTCTTATAAAAACAGCTGGGATAACTGCACCAATAAAATCGATAGGTCCAAAGCATGAAGCAAAAGACAAGACAATTAAACTTGAAATACAAATGTCGCCACTCGACGACAGCGACAAAAGAAACACTTGGCTGATGAAAAGAGGGTTAAGGCTAAAAGGGCGAACTACCTAGTTAATCGATCAAGTGAGCAAGAGCTTAGCCATTTGGTGGTAGCTCCTCCAAGGTAAGAGAGCAAGGGCTCATTAGTTGAACATAGTTCATTAGACGAACACAACAAATCGAGCGCACAAAATTGCGGGCGCCTGAAATTAGGCAATAAATTGTAGTGCTCGCACACATACCACTGTAAGAACAACCCTTCGGCAGGGCACTTGAACAAAGCTGCTTACAAACACTTGCGGAGAGTTTTACAAGCCGTCTAAGGGTTGGGGTGATACGGTGTATCTATCCTCTGTGTCAGAGGGGTTGGCACACTTGTAAGGATTTTACGCTGCCTTTTGTCAAGTGGCTGCTTTGGGTGTGAAAAATGCGGCTTACCATAAATATTATGATTTAGTTTAATTGCAATTTTTTTTTTTGCTCCACAAACATTCTGTTCGATTTTTTCATTTTGCAAGCCAACTTTAAGCCATCAAGGTTAGCTGCATGGCACAAACTGTTGTTGTATGATTTTACCCTTCAGGAAAATGAAATTTTATTTCACGCTGATTACCTTGTCAGGCACACAGACGCAGGCACTCCCAACCAGCCACACCCACGCCCCTGCAAAGATAAAAATGAATGTAATTTTATTCCGTTTCCTTGGGCGAAAGCTCACAAAAGCAAATATCAGTGTGAAAAATACAGCAGCTTAGGATACTGACAGCAGGCCAACTGCTGTGGCTGTTCCCAAGGTAACAGCAAGCGGTAAAAGACATTTGGGGGGGCGGGCAACTTTAAGCTGGCATTTTATTGAAGCTGATCAAATTTCAGACGGAAACTCAACGTTCACATTAAGTTAAAGTGCAGAAACAAAATTCAAGCCCATATATTCAAGCAGGAGAACATAGAGATTTTCTACTAAAAGAAATAATGATTCATTCTTAAATATAAACGAAAATTGCAACTAATTTTACAAAACCAAATAACCAATTGGTTTTATCACTGTTTTGAGGAGTGATGTTAGATTTCTTAAAATGTGGCAAGACATGTTGTACTGTTTTTATGTATTCACTTTTTAAATTAAGATTGGGCTCGATTTAAGAATTCTATTAAAGTAATATTCGTTGTATACAAGTTACAAGGATTCTGGACTTTTTCGGCTTTATGATAATATCTAAATGGTTTTGAAATTGTCCTCAACCTAATGGTCATATCCCGTATAAAGTAAGGACTGTACCAAAAGAAAACTAAACACTCTTAGTAAACTGAACACAGCGCGCGAAAAACAGTGTCAGCATTTCTTCAAGTCACCATAAGTTTCCGTTCGAAACCTTGAACGATTTTTCTTATGTTGTGTGTTCTTCCTACAGATCGAAGAACAAGTGCAAGGAAAAAATGAAATTTCATATAGAATATTTACTAATTGGAACAAAGTTTAGTGAAACCTTTTTATTAAAGATTTTTATACTAAGAAAAAAAATCAATAACCTTATTTGAAAGAAGTTAGCAATCTGACAAGAAAGAATTACCTGGAAATGAGATTAAAAATCTCAAAAACAAGATTTATCATCAGTGAACTTGTCAACTCTCCTACAGTTTTCTGTAAAGCTCGTGTGTTATGAAGTATCAGGAAAAATTAAAAACTGACATCGATTTCGTTCAATGCTTAAATTGCTATAACTTACTTGGCGTTCTAAGGCTCAGTCTAAGTCAAAGCGAGGACACAAAAACATATAAAGGAAATATTTGTGAAACATAAAGAACTACAAGAAATAGAAAGAGAATACGGATTTTTGTTTTTTTGTGTGTTTTCGTGCACATAAAATCACCCTGCAAACATTTTGTCTGGTTTCTTTTCTCCCTCGTCAAAAAGCGAGTTTGGCGATAATTTGAGATGAGAGTCTAATGATAGTTTGGCGATTTACAAAGACAAAACACATTAGGTATCGCATTTTTAACATAAAAGGGTTAAATTGGCGATATGTGACATCAATTTCTATGGCCCAATTTAAATGGTCAGAGTGATAAATAAGAACTTGAGAATTACAATCATTTACGGGTGAATGTTTTCAAATAAATTCATTACAAGTAACCCTTTAGTTGAGACGCGCAGCGTAGCACAGTCGTCTAAAACGTCAGTCCCATTGTGTCTTCAGTCCAAGGGATCCGAGTTCGAATCCCCTCAGAGTAAGCAAAAGTGTTTCATGTAATAAATATGAGTTTGTTTAATTCGTTGTTTATCGATATTTCGTATCTCCCAGAAAAAACGGTTTCTCTCCTCCAAGAAGTGTCGCAGAGTGGCACATTTCTTCCCGAAGGGAGATGAGAATGCGATATCGCCAGAGTGAAGCGACACCTACTGTAAGAATCGCATTCTTATTTTCTGCGATAAAAAAATGTTTGCTGAACACATATTAAAACTAAGCAAAATATTGCGGTCTAGTTTTTTGCCTTATGTTATGTATACCGTTGGGATAATGTGCAAAAAAGGAAGCGTGGTAGCCGCCTTAAAAAATAAAATAAAAAAATATTTTTTTACATGATAAAATTTTACCGTTATTGACGCGTAATAAGAAACATATTTTTCAGCCGCAAACTTTATGGAATTTCGGAATTCCTGGAACAAAAATGCGGCTTTTTTATACCCTTGGAGAGGGTATATTAAAATTGTCCGGATGTTTGTAACGCACAGAAGGAAGCATCTCCGACCACATAAAGTATATATATTCTTGATCAGCGTGACGAGCTGAGTTGATATAGCCATGTCCGTCTGTCCGTCCGTCTGTCCGTCCGTCTGTCCGTCCGTCTGTCCGTCTGTGTGTGTTTCTATGCTATCTCCTCCGTCAGTTTTAAAGCTATCTTAACCAAACTTTGCACGAAGTCTTTTGGTACAAATACGCTGCACATTTGTCGGAACTGGCCTGATCGGATGACTATAGCATATAGCTGCCATCGGTTGAAAAAGTAGTTCTAGCGAGAAAAACTTTTTTATTTTCAATGCTATCGCTACCAAACCTCGTATTTAAAAGTTTTTTATGCATTCACATAATTTCAGCGAGTTTTATGCTAATCGGGCAACTATATAGTATAGCTGCCATACAAAAGATAGATCTGGAAAAAAGTTTTAGTATGAAAAACTTTTTTGTTTTCAAGGCTATCGCTCCCAAACTCGTTACTGATCAATATGATATTAATACAGATTTCTGTCAAGTCTGATACAAATCGGATGACCATAGCATATAGCTGTCATAGGAATGATCGGTCGAAAAAATAGTTTTAGTGAGAAAAACTGTTTTGTTTTCAATGGTAGCGTGTTTTTACGTTTCAGTTATAAATATTACACTAGTTTACAGCCAAATAGACCCATTTCAACTGAAATTTTTATACACTTGAAAAGTGTATTATAATTTTGCCCAGAAGTTTGCAACGCATAGAAGGAATCATCTCCGACCACATAAAGTAAATATATTCTTGATCAGCATGACGAGCTGAGTCGATTAAGCTTTGTCCGTCCGTCTGTCCGTCCGTCCGTCTGTCCGTCTGTCTGTTTCTACGCGAACTAGTCCCTCAGTTTTGGAGCTATCGATCTGAAACTTTGCACAGAGTCTTCTTTTTACTGCACGCTGCTAATATGTCGGAACCGACCGGATCGGATGACTACTTCTTGTAGCTGCCATACAAATGTTCGTTCGGAAAATGGTTTTTAGTAAGAAAAACTGTTTTGTTCTCAATATTACTGCTCTCAAACACGGTCATGGGTAATATGTAATGTTTTTAAGCTGATCTGCGAAGTTTGGTCGAAGTCGCTAACCGTTGAGACAAGCTATTTCAAGTGTATGAAAACTTCGGTACAGACGAAGTTAGCTTTGCCTTTCTCGTTTTTAGTGTAGTTTGGAATGGTGATCTCAAAAATCGATTTCAAAAATTTTTTCATGGCTCCGTTTTTGAAATATAAATTTTTTTCATTTTTCGGTAGGTGCTCTTACATTTTAAGCCATATCTCACTTTATAATTGTCAGATAGAGTCAAGAAAGATATGAATCGAAAGGAAATTTAACTGCCAGTAATTGCGTAGATCATTGTTTTTTAAATCGGCTTAGTAGTTTACAAACAATAAACCAAAATATTTCAAAAAATTCAATATTTTGCTCCAAAATTCAAGAAATTTCATTTTTGAACGCCTGGAAAAATATTAAAAAAATCCAAAAAAACAATTTTTATTTTTTCTACTAAAGAATCGCACTCCTACGAAGAAAACCAGATAACGATTATCAAAATCTATAAACAAACACAGGAGCTGTGAGCAATTTAGTGCAAAAAAATGTGGTATTTTCGTGATTATTCAAAAAATAAATTTCTGTTTGCTTCGACTTTTGTTCGGTTCTTGATTATAATTTTTGTTCTGGCTGTTCGCTAACTTCATAAAGTGACCAAAAGACGAAGAAAAAATACAAGTTTATTTTTGTGAACACACAAAATACTCAAATTTGACTGTTAGTTCTTCTACTCAATTTGATCCTTCTTCGGTACGTGTGACACGATTTTCCTCACCAATACCTTATTTTCTTCGTAAAAGTGCGATTCTTAAGTAGAAAACATTAAAAATAATTTTTGGATTTTTTTATTTTTTTCTATGTGTTTAAAAATGAAATTTCTTGCATTTTTGAGCAAAAATATATCATGCTCCAAGGGTATATAAACTTCGGTCGAGCCGAAGTTAGCTTTCCTCTATTTTTATATTTTAAGATTTCTGTTCTGCTCTTACTGTCATTTCTAACTGCACAATACTGCTCTCGTCGACGGAAGACTGCAAAGGGTTTTTGATTGGGTGTGACACTATCTATTTTAAGAACTGCTGCATGGTCAGCTTGTCGTTTTTTACGAGCAGCTGTGCTTGCTTCTTGTACCAAGTTATCTCCAGCAGCTTGTTTTCTACGACCTATAATACGTTTAAGCGTAAATGACCATCGGGAACTGTGGGTTCATGTGCTTATGCACATGCACATTATATGCAATGGCTTAGAATTGGTTTTATGCGTTCAAATTGTTGCATTATTCGGTTTCCGCGATTCATTTCCAGATTGATTGAGAGAAGCTTGATTTGGCCCCTTTGGGGCTGTATAGCCAATTTGACATTACATCTCCAGAATTGCACAAAATATCCTTTCATTTTTCTTTTAAATATCTTTCATATACGACTGAAAGACTTTGGCCTAACCCCTTTCTAAAGCAATCAAAAATAACATCTTCTCGAATCGTCACATTTTATCATTTGGCATGCAAGTAGGCATTGGAGACAATGAGGTAGAGTCCCAAAAAAGGAAATTTGCAGAACGATGATAGCTCTAAAAGGTGGTAAAAGTCACAGCTCTCGACACATCTAAACAAAATTTGGTAGGGCTTTGCAAAGTTGAATTTTCTTGCCATTTTTTTTTTCTTTTGAGATGAATCACGAATATCCTCAACTACATAGACGCCACGACTAATTTCTACAGATCAAAAGTACTAACACTTAGTACATACCACAACGATTAGATTCCAACAAAAATATTCGACTAAACTATCTGATTTGGGCTGTGTAGCCAATTTTACATTACATTTACATAACAAAGTTGAATATCCTGAAACCCAAAAGTATGTTGCTGAACGAATTGTAGCTCAACGCGATTAAAGATTACTAATTCAGTTAAACCTTCTTCGTCTTTTTTCTTTTACTACTTTTATAAAGCGAACTTAAACTTAAATTTTACCTTGTATTGTGGTGGAATAATAATAAGACAAAGATTTTTTTGGTTTGATAGTTTCAGCAATAATTTTTTCCTTTTACATCCTTGTCCATCATGCTGCCCTGTGGACCCTCTTTGCGTTCCTGTAATCATCATAAATTTTTAACAAAAATCCAATGACACAGCCAGTCTGTATTCTGCATCCCATCTAGAGCGTAGCCTTCCAACTCTGCATTATTAATGAAACATAAAACAGGAATTGTTGCCTTCCTCTGTGAAACTTTCATAAGTAAAACACATGCGTTTCCACTGGGAAGCTGCACAAATTATGAAACGCTTGGCTTACTAATTGAGCCAGTTGCCTTGTGGGGTTGCGGCGCCCGTTGCAAACATGAAAAGGAAACCAAATAGACAGCCGCAGGATAATGAACAAAGAGCCCAAACAAATGGGAGTCCAGCCAAATTAAATGTTAAGCAAAACCCAAATCCAAAAAGTGAAACTGAAACTGAAATTGTGTTGAATAAATGCTTTTGCATTCGCTGGGAATATCGTCAGCTGCCGCGTGGAAAAATCAATAAAATTATTAAAGCGTACAAATAAATTGAATGTTACAAAATTGCTTGGCCAGGACTGACGGCATTATTCTAATCAACATGTAGCCGCACGTTTCTGCCCTTGACTCGAGCAGCTGCAAGCGACCAGGACCAACCCGCCCAGATGGCAAAGATAAAAGCCTGGCAACCACTCCACGCCCCCATCCCCAGGGTCAAGTGCGGCCACCCACCTGGGCCATGCCTCCTTGTTATTATAGTTAAACAACAGCAAAAAAAAAACTGAAACTCAAAAATTAAAGTCGTCGGAGGGAAAAATGAGAGCTGAACTCACACAACATAATTGACTCATGTGCCAGCCCCAGAGCTGGGTATGTACACGGTACATGTGTGTATGTCTTCGTTCCGCCCTCGATCAGGCCAGACACAGCCACAGGACCCCAGTTGGGGCGCAAAGCACGAACGTGGTCATGAAAATTTAATGATAAAACGAAATGTTTTTGTTACGTGGGAAATGAGTAGCTGGGGAGGGGGGGTGACGGTGGTGGCAAGGCACTCATATTTTACCCAGCACACGTCGCATGGGGGTGGCTGTAGGACGTTACAAGGTAGACAAATGTGGAAATTAGATCAGCATTGATAGCTGGTGTGGGAGGGAAGAGAAAAACATAAACACAGCTGATTTTTTTTTGCACTGAACTTCTTTTAGAGTATTTACTTGGTTGCAGAATATTTTTGGAGTTTCTCCTTTTCACCATCCAATGGACATAATAAAAAAAAATGTGGAATTCGCCTCAGCAATATAAGATTAAGATAAGATTTCAATAAATATCAAATAATATTCTTGCCTGAGTTTGTCTCAAGTTCTTCTCTAAAAATAAGGACACAAAGATTTAATCGGATGAGAAACAATACAGCGGGGAACTAAACCGAAACAAATAACGGTTTCGGTTTCGGTTACCACTTTTAAAAATTTATTTCGGTTACGATTTCGGTTAAAATAACGGTTGATACCCTGGATGGATACGCTGCAAGAAAGTTTCATACAACAGTTCTCTGCAAGTTTTACACAGTTTCGGTTGGATACTGTGCAAAAAATGCCATACAACAGTTTTCCTTCGAGTTTTCCAAAGTTCCCCAAAGAGTTTTTCAAAATTTGTACACTTGCAGCATAACATAAAACCAGTTTGAAAAGTTCAGCTTCCCATCTCTTAAGGTTTAGGCTGAGCGGTGATCACCAGTCAGTCAGTAAGTCTTTTAGTCAGGTTGAACTCTTTCAAATCAGCGGTGTCACAGAAATCTCTTCTAACCAAACTCTAACCCAAAAACAAATCTCGGTGTCACGGAAATCTCTTCCGGTTGGTTTTATATCTTTCGTGTTTTGTTGGGAGATTAAGCGAAATTATTCATTAGTTTTGGAAATGTAAGCAACATTAGTTTTCTGCATAGGTTGCATCAAATGAATTAAATATTCTAATAGCTTAAAAATAAAATTTTCTCACTATGATTTGCTACACCTCCAGGTGTGGCCTCATACCTCCACTAAGGACGGTAAGGTGGCCCCCCATATTTCCCCTTACATGGGGCCAGCCGGAAATACCTAATACAAAAATTTTGTGTTTTAATAAAAAACTACCTAATGCTGCGAAACAATTAAAACCTACCAAATAAAACGCCCTCTACTTATGGAGTCGCCATCTGTGTACCAACTTGAGCACCGACAAAGCAAATTTGTCAAAGCAAGCTCAGAGTTGCCAAGTTATATTTTTCCTATTTTAAATTTTGCATTTTATTTTGAAGAATATGACAAATTTAATAATTTTTTAAATAATTTAAAAATACATCATAGAACATATAGCGCAATCAAAAAATTTCATTTAAACATCAAATTAACTCATAACTAGAAAAAGCTAAATTTGTTTGCGAGAAAGGGCAGCCCTGTTTAGAGATTTGATAGAGATGGATCATTAGCATGGACACAAACCTTCCACCTAGATTTTGAAATAAGAAAATTATATCTCTCGAAGTTTTGGGACACCGACGGACTTTTCGAGCGTTTAACAAACCAACCGATGCCAAAGTCTCTACACACAAAAAGAAAAACGTTGCTAAATGCAACATTTTTCATTGTTAAGCTTAGTTACCAGACAAACTAAAGCGTTTTCGCTGGGTGTCAACTCCATATAAAAAAGGGTGTCGGAAAGCTTTTGTAAAATTCCGACAGATCTGCACGCTCGGTCGAGCTCAGACAAACTAAAATTTTCGTTCATACCCATCGGAATGCTCGTAGTGCAGCTAACTTGACAGGTAAAAGAGCTGAGTTGAAACAGATTCAATTCCGATGAGGTGGTAGCAGAAAAAATAATTTGTAACCAACGGTAAGATTTTGCATTGCCCATGACTTCTGCATTCCATATATCCTCCAAAAATCTCTAAATATTTTAAAAATAAAACAATTAACTAAATTCAAATGCAAGCAAATCAGCGCAGTGTGACCGTTTCTCATATGGTGGTATTTTGATGAAGGGTAGTGCTTTGGCTTTAAACAGTCACACTCCACCGTACGCTGGCCCACCCATCGGAATAAGTTGTCCATTCCTCTAGCGGACGATTTAGTTTATCTGAGTACTAAGCTTTAAATTTACCAATTTCCGTCTTTGATTTTCGCCCAAGTTTTTCCATTTAATAACAAATGTCTGACTTTTGAATTTTGTATAAGAAGACGCGGCGCCCGCTGCTGGTCACCTCAATAATTTATTATTCCAAAAAACAACAATAAACAAACTTATTATTTAATGAAAAACTTTTGCTTACCTGTGATGATTCGAACTTCCCTTGACTGAAATTCGATTTGACGACGTTGTAGACGACGCGCCACGCCGCGCGTCTTAGGCGAGAACTAAAAGCTTACTTTAGTAAAGGTATTCAATGTGTCCAAAGTATATTCATAATTACCTGCTTGTAATTCTCAAGTTCTAATTCCACACTCGGACCATATAAATAACGAAGAAAAAAATCAAAAGTGTTAGCAGTTTGAAATCAAAGGGACCCAAAGTTAATTTTAAATGACTTTTGTCTTGTGTATACGTTGAAATTGATGAAATCAACAAGAAAAATTATTAAATCAACAATTTTTATCCAAAAACGAAAAATGTTACATTTACAATTTTTTTTGTGTAGAGATTTCTGTGCCTTCCCCGAATATGATTATTTACACTGTGTCGAACGTGGTCTTCGTATGCTTTCAAGTTGAAGCGAGAGGCTAAGGTAAGGTCGGTCCTGCCTGACTTCGATATACCCGTTACTCAGTGGTTGAAATGTTTAATAACCTTCCTGTGTTCCTGAAGGGGAAATGCCGAAAAGTCTGCATCTGTTTTTAACTAGGGTATTTATTATCCGATCTTTATATATATTTTGAAGATTATGGATATTGCGAATATTAATGTAAGTTTTAAATTTAAGATCGATACCTTAAAATTTTTGGATTTATTCAACTGTTAGAAAATATTAAATTTGTCCAGATGTTTAGATCGAAGGAAGCATCTCCGACCAAATAAAGTATATATAATTTGACCAGCATGACGAGCTAAGTTGATAAATTTTCCCCGATTTTCTCCATCCGAAATTTCTACATTTTTTTCTGTTACCTTTCCACAAAAGTTTTAGCTATCTCAATAAACGTTTCTAAGTTTTGACAAATACAACTCCACTTTCAAAGCCGTTTCGAATAACCACAACCAAGCACTGCCATAGATCAGTCCAAGATCAAAACCTTGTATTCAATATAGTCTTAATTTTCGATTTTATGAATATTTTCTTTATTTTTAAAATTTACAGAATTTTTGAGCCATGTTTTCTCTAAATGCCCTAAAAAAGTAAACATAGCTAAAAGTACTTTTAAATCATCGAAATGAGCACTCTCGATAGTTTGGACATCGATATGTATTCGTCTCCTACCGTCAGTACTTTCGAAAACATGCTATTTAATGAACAACAAACTTTCACGAATTTTGAAACAAAAACACTTTTTCTCCATATTTCCAAGGAGTTGCAAGAAAGCATATGAAACATTAGTAAGCGATTCAGTTGAAAATTTAGAAATTTTGATTCTTACTTTGTTTACAATGTGAAGCGTCTCATACACGATAGCGCGTCACAACAATATTGTTGGCCAAATACACTTCTAACATCGATATTTTGAGCTTTGTTTTTAGTAAGTACGATTTTTGCAGTCGAGTGGCTCGACTTCGAAATAACCCGGTACAATTGAGAGACACACACATGCGCGCTCGCGCGTTTTGTCTCTGAAATGGGCACAGCGGTCTTTGGTGCTTTTCCTCGATCTTATGGCGCTTTTCAGAATGGGAAATAAGTCCTAAGATAATACATATTAAGCCACGAGGTTGTAACTTGAAAATTGTGGCTTTGACAGTTTTTAGCGGTTTAAGGGGGAGGAAATTTGCAAACTCCTCTGTACAAACAAAAATTTGTGGCTTTATCTCTTATAGTCTCTGCGATCGATGAGTTCATACAGACAGACGGACGGACGGACATGGCTAAATCGACTCGGCTGTTGATGCTGATCAAGAATATGTATACTTTATAGGGTCGGAAATGTTTACTTCTCCCTGTTACATACATTTGCACAACTTCATGATCCCCTTTTTCCCATTTTCCAAAGGGTACAGGGTTTAAACAAGTAAGAAAGTCGGTCAAGTACGACTGTAACATACTCTGTACCTGGAGTAGCAGCTGAAAATAGCGCTGCTGAACAATAGATGGCGCCACTACTCGCATTGAACAATGAGGGATTTCAAAACTGACCAATAGATGGCGCCGCTACTGCCATGGCATGGGAAGTAACTTTCTCTTGGCCATAACTTAAGGATCGTTCATCTGCTCTTTCTCATTCTTTGGAGCAAATCGATCAATAATGTTAATTACTAACTATCTATAGAAGGTACGAACCATCTATATTCAAAACTGTAAGAGATATGACGAGGGGGTGCTGCAAATATTTAAAATAAACTTGATCTACCTGGAAGTATAAGAAGCATATGTCCCATACATGTCAAAACTCTATCTCCTACCATCTCTGAATTTACTGATGATTACTTCTCCATGTTACATACTTTTGCACAAACTTAAAATACGTTGTGCTCCTTTGGTACAGAGCATAAAAAGTGGCATATTAATAATGTCTAAAATTGAGCTACAGCGACTTTGAAACCAAATATTTCGAAATAGGTTAAGAACAATTTGAGATTAGATTCTAATAGTTAAATTGGATTGTTTCATAATGGAGTGCTCCATAATGGAGTGTTCCAGAAATCTCTTGATATTTTCGTTTGATTTAGAACTAAACTAGGAAGACTTTATATGTAAAATAATAAGAATAAGGTCGGCTACTAGATCATACGACGGTAAAACCGTACGCATTAAATCTACTTGGCCTTGAGCAGTCGGTTTCGAATCGCTGAGCTTTTGTCATCTACATTCATTCACATATAAACGCAAGCAGTTTGAATTCGAAATGCAATCGCCTCTAGAGGGGGTAACATTTCGGTGGAAATGCCCTCTTTTTAATTATGAACAATAAATTTAATCTTTTAAGAAAATCTAGTTTTAATGCTAAGCTTTTCTAGCTAGACTGGTCCATCAAATGAGATTTCGGGCATTGAAGAGAAATATCTAACTACAAAATATATAATTTAGTCTCCATTTTGTAATCCGAATTGGCTTGAACCATTCCCACTTGCCGACCGGCTTACATCCCTGTTTTGTGTGAAACACTTAAGCGTGGGCTGCAATCCATGTGGCTTGCGTGCCAGTCGAGAGGTGCTTCGACCTTTTGTAAAAGGAAAAGCAATAATTATAATTATGGCAGGGCAGGTTTTTCTCCTTTTATTTTTTTGTACTCTGGATGAGTACATCCACGTGGCCATAAGAGCACTCCACTTGGCTTAGACCTTTGGTTACATTTGCCGCGAAAACCAATTAAATTAATTGCTTCTCTTCATGCAATCGGTATTTGTTTTATGATTGAAATGTGTGTCACTCGAAACCCGAATCGTATGTATCGTATGCCAACTAATGCGAACTTATATTAACAATAACATTTTCTGTTCACCAGCAGGCATCCTTTTGCAACACAGAAACAACATTTCAATCATAAAAGCAAACGAATTCCTAATATAAGAATAACTCACATGAATCAGATTAAACGTTAAATGCCTGGTAAAGCGAGCAAATTCAAGTGAAAGACTAACGAAATATTGTTTCTGTGTCGTTAAAGGTTGTTCACTGGCATGCCAACAAATCGTACACCTGCAACAACAACAACAACAACTACACGAAATCATGTAAAACACAGAAGAAGGGCAGAAAACACAGTGAACCACAGTTAAGCAACGACAAACCACCATAAGAAGCTCCCGCTTCCGGCTTGACACGCGACAGCGATAGACAGCAATATTTTCAGTACAAAAAAGGACGAAGCAGCAACTTGAAACGGAACCAAAATGGCCTCATCATTCCAAATACCTGTTATCAACCTCGAGGTGCGCGAGGTGAAGGAGATTGTCTGGGGGAAGATACAGGAGCCGGTGAACCAGCGCCGCCTCATTCTTGTCATTGTCTCGATTGCTCTGCTGCTGGACAATATGTTGTATATGGTCATTGTGCCCATTATACCCGACTATCTGCGCGAAATTGGCAGCTTTGATGATGGGCCCACGCCGCCGCCACTGAGGGACAACATCACGAACGAGATCATACCCGTGCACCATGATCACCACGGCCAGGACTCGGCCACGGGCATTCTGTTCGCCTCCAAGGCCATTGTGCAGTTGATGGTGAATCCCTTTTCGGGCGGCCTGATTGACAAAATTGGCTACGACTTGCCCATGATGATTGGTCTCACCATAATGTTCTTCTCCACGGCGGTCTTCGCCTGCGGCACCAGCTACAGCGTACTGTTTTTCGCCCGCTCTCTGCAGGGTGCCGGCTCAGCGTTTGCGGATACCTCGGGCCTGGCCATGATTGCGGATCGGTTTACGGAGGAGAATGAGCGCTCGCAGGCCCTGGGCATTGCCCTGGCCTTTATCAGTTTCGGCTGCCTCGTGGCGCCACCATTTGGTGGGGCTTTGTATCAATTTGCCGGCAAGGAGGTGCCGTTCCTTATCCTAGCATTTGTCTGCCTGCTGGATGCTGGCATGCTGCTGTTGGTGATGAAGCCGATCAAGGAGCAGATCAGGCAAAGCAGAGAAGTGAAACAACAGAGCATTCCCATTTGGCGCCTGCTCATGGATCCGTACATAGCCGTGTGTGCCGGCGCCCTCACCATGTCCAATGTGGCGCTGGCCTTCCTGGAGCCCACCATATCACTGTGGATGGAGGACAACATGACCACCGAAAACTGGAAGATAGGCATGGTCTGGCTGCCGGCCTTCTTCCCGCATGTGCTGGGAGTAGTAATCACCGTGAAAATGGCCCGCAAGTATCCGCAGCACCAGTGGCTCATGGCGGCCATTGGCCTGGGGCTGGAGGGTCTCTCCTGCTTCGTCATTCCCTTCTGCACTGGCTACAAAATGCTGATGCTGCCCATTTGCGTCATTTGCTTTGGCATTGCCCTCATCGACACAGCCCTGCTGCCCACTCTGGGCTATCTGGTGGACGTGCGCTATGTGTCCGTGTACGGCAGCATTTATGCCATTGCGGACATCTCCTACTCCATAGCCTATGCCGTGGGACCGATTATTGCTGGCGGTGTGGTGGAGGCCATTGGCTTCACTGCCCTCAACTTTCTGATTGCCTTCTCCAATCTGGCCTATGTGCCGGTGCTGCGGAAACTACGTAACATCTACGACTTCAAGCCGTTCGAGAACGAGGCCAATATCTTGATGCAGGATCCGCCCAATAAGGAATATCAGACATATGTCATGCACGATCAGAAACCTGTCGAGGGCGGAGTTAAGAATCATCTGGAGTATGGTCAGCAATATCAGCAGGAGCAGGAAACCAGCCTGGATGACCAACAGTACGCGTATCAGCAGCAACCGGCGCAGCAGGGCTATCAGCAATCTGGCGGCTATCAGCAGGATCAAAACTATCAGCCCGGCTACCAGGAGCAGGGCGGCAGCTACACACAACAGCCCCAGCCAGGACAGCCCCGGGTGGCAAATCCTTTCCAGCAGCAGCAGCAGCAGCAACAGCCGCAGCCACAGAGTCGAGCTCCGGCCGCGCCAGCGAATCCCTTTAGACAAGGATTTTAAACTGTTGTCTTGAGCAGAAACTAGCATTAATTTATTTTCTCGTCCGTTTGTTAAACCAATTACATACATGCATATATACATAGACTTTTATGGTTCACATCTATATTTATATATACACAATATTTAGGCAAGTGGTACGTACACTATAACAAGGCATTACATGCAACAACCAGCACCAGTTTTGTATTATACACGAGTTGATCTTACCTACATAAACATATACATACGCATCTAGCTAAGTATTTTATAGAGCGTTTCCCTGGGACGCCTATGCCCTATACTCAGTACTCAAGCAGCCGTTTTATGTCGTGTCTATCAGTGAAGCTAGAGAAACCAAAGCATAGTCTTAGTTAGGCCTAAAGCAAAAAAGGGAAGCAGCAGAAGCTCTCCCCCAATATCAAATATACACTGCCATTCACTTGATAAGGAATAAGGTTTAATTGTGGTATAGAGCAGGGGTCGGCAATGTGAGCAGAGAAGTGGCCAGTGCTGCTACAAGTCTGCCAACGTCTCTGCTTAATTTCGCCGACCACTTGTACATTGTACATTGTATAGAACCACTTCAAATAATCCAACTTAGCATTTAATATCTTGCTGTTATGATTTAGGTGAACTATATGGGTTTGACACAGAAATCACTTTAGATGCAAGCAAAACACACATGCTCATTTCGGAATTGCCTGTGTGTGTTTAGTCACGCGAGAGCGCTCTTACACTTGTTTGTTATGGCAAAAGAGAGCAGTGTAAGCTCGTCTACTGTCGGTGTATCGACGTCGCTGCAACAGAAGGCTCTTGTATACACAGAAAATAGAAACGTGCTGGACTCTGCTTTATAAGAAAAGTGAAAAATATATCATAGGTTGCTGGATCAGATGGTTAATTTGAGCTATTTGAAATCGACTGCTCAAGTCTACTTGGCTTTAATCAATCGGTTTCAATTCGCTTTACTTTTCGGTTCTAGTAACCGAGCTTTTTGGCGTCACTTCGCAAATAAATTCAAGCAGTTTAAATTTAAAATCTCTAGTGATTTCTGTGGTCCCCCGATATTCTGCCTTTGCTTGCACTTCAAAAGGTGAGAGTATACCAAAATTTAAATTCTTAGCGGCTATTTTGTTTGGAATACAATTTTCATGAAAGGGTTGATTTGTCAGACCGGGCTTCAAAATTTTATGATTCAAATTCAAAAACCTAAAATTATTGTGTAGGTAAAATTCTTTTTTTGATGTAAAACGTCTTTAATTTCTGTAAGGAAGATTTTAGTAGGAGTAAAATTTGATTTCAGCGTCACGTGACGCTGACGTCAAGCTTATTTTAATGTCGTTGTTTTAGTTTCTGTTTTGTTGTTGTTTTAGCGAAGTGTCCCGGGGTGTTTAGAGGGTGAAAAAAGTGGGGAAAGAGGGCGGAAAGGGGGGGACAGGGGAGGGAAAAGTGGGAATAACTTAACAGTGACTTGACAGTAACTGAACAGTGACTGAAAAGTAACTTGAAAATGACTAAACTAGTGACTTTACAGTGACAAAACCGTGACTTGAAAGTTACTGAAGAGTGTCTATCACAGTGACTTGACAGTGACATGGCAGTGACTTGGCAGTGACTTGGCAGTGACTAAATAGTGACTTGATAGTTACTGAACAGTGGCTAAACAGTGACTAAACACTGACTTGGCAAGTCACAGTGGCTTGACAGTGACTAAACAGTGACTTGAAAATGACTAAACTATACTTAACAACTAAACAGTACTTGAGTTACTACACATACATACAGTGACTTGAAAGTTACTGAAGAGTGTCTATCACAGTGACTTGGCAGTGACTAAATAGTGACTTGACAGTTACTGAACAGTGGCTAAACAGTGACTAAACACTGACTTGGCAAGTCACAGTGGCTTGACAGTGACTTGAAAATGACTAAACTAGTGACTTTACAGTGACTAAACAGTGACTTGAAAGTTACTGAAAAGTGTCAATCACAGTGACTTGGCAGTGACTAAATAGTGACTTGACAGTGACTGAACAGTGGCTAAACAGTGACTAAACACTGACTTGGCAGTGACTTAGCAGTGGTTTGACAGTGACTAAACAGTGACTTGAAAATGGCTAAACTAGTGACTTTACAGTGACTAAACTATGACTTGAAAGTTACTGAAGAGTGTCTATGACAGTGACTTGGCAGTGACTAAATAGTGACTTGACAGTTACTGAACAGTGGCTAAACAGTGACTAAACAGTGACTAAGCAGTGACTAAACAGTGACCAAACAGTGACTTGACCGTGACTTGACAGTGACTTAACATTGACTAAACAGTGAAAATCACCTACCCCTACACAAAAAAGATGTCACGATAAATGCCCTTCAAAGTATGCAAAGTTTATTTCCCTTAAAAATCATTCTTTTGGGGCGAGATAGTTCATAGTCAATGTTCGCAGTGACCACATTATCCAAACTGTTCATATGTTGAGGGTTGTGATAAGAGAGCAAACCGCTTTTCAGTCGCTGGCCAGCAGTCTATGAAGTAATTCAGAGCTGGTTTCCGTCACTGGCCTCGCTCTTGCTGATAAAGATTTTAAAAATAAATTGGTGTTAAGGCAAATATTATATTATTTTATTAATAAATCATTAAAATTACTAAAGAAAGCATACTTTGAAGGGCAGTAATCATGCTATTTTTTTGTGTATAAACCGGGTATTAATAGTAATGGAAGTTTTGATTTGCAACACTGTCCAAATCAACTCAAGAAATTAGCATAAAAGTCGAATTGGTATCTAAATATTTAAATCTTTATTTGAAACTATATAATTTACCCCTACGGAGCTAGAACTCTGTACGAAGTTTGAAATTTCCTAAATTGAGAACTAAATACCCATTTCAAGTTCGTTTTGGGATTATACAATTGCATTAACTAGAAATATAGTTTTCCAGCTAAATTATTGTTGTTAGTTATACTAAATCTAGATATTCAAATTTAGTTCGTTGTTTAAAGGATCTCCTAGTCTAATCATCATCGTTCCATGCTCTACAAAATATTGATTCTGTGATTTCCTGATTTATGTTTAAAAATTTAGTTTTGTTCCAAAAAAACCTTGAGAGAAAAAGTAAGTCATGCTAGGACAATAGCTCTAGTTTTTCAAGCAAATCGATTGCAAACCAACTAAAGAAATAACTTTTTAATGCTATTAAAAGTTCGAAACCAAAATTCAAGACCTCTATACCCTCTTAAGTAAATGGCAGTGTATGTACATTAGATTAATCTTAAGCGGTTTCACTGACCTGCGGACCAATCGTGCACAAGTACCGCCGTTTTATAGGCAATGACATCCATATCGCAGACATATCACAAGTTGCACAAAATCGAAACCAATCAAAACCCTTTCGGTTGTCATTGTGGCGGACTTGTGTCTGCGATTTGGCTCCCTGGCCAGCTTAACCATATGATTTCCATTTGAAAAACAAATTTGTGTTGACATTTTTCTAACATAAGACACAACCAAGGTAACGATACATATCAGAGTCTTAATGGCTCGCCTGTTAAAATTACCAAAAGTGATATTACTTATTGCTATTAGTCTACATATAAACAAATATATATATATATATATACATCAATATATCGTATCATATCGGTAACATTTGTAAAATAAAAGGAAACCAATTTGAAATTATTCGAAGTTTCATATTTACCTACCAATCAATTATTATTTGCTTGTTGACTCTATGCGCAAAATGGTTCCCGGCGTGGAGGCCGCCATAGCAGCTCACCGATAGCATAACAAAACATAAATGTGTGTACCTTGTGTATAAGATAAATGTAGCTATATACAATACAAATACAAATATATATATATAAATATATGGTATTTTTGATTGATTTCCGAATGCACCATTTTTTTATTGGCAGTTTACTGTCCCTATATTATACACTTCCATGTAGATGTAACTGCTAAGTAAACTGAATTTTTATATACAACTAATTAAACGTATGTATATGTAGAGTAGATATATATGCTACTAATATATCCGTAAACATATCAGTGACACGGCCAATTTGACATCAACTGTAATCCATATGCGAGTGTGTACAAGGAGTATATGCTCAAATTCTTATGAAAGACAAAAGCAATTGGTGAAAAGGTACATGCAGTTACACATATACACGCCTACATACTACCTATATACTTTCATATAAACACCTAGAAAATGCACTGATTTTATGAAAAAGAAAACAAAACAAAACATTTTTAATTTTATACGCGGTTTTTAGCGATTATTTCAACTTTTTGTTAGTTAAAAATGCTGTCAGAACAGTCTTAAAGCGTTTTTTGTTCTTTGATTTCTTCAACGATGGAATATTCGATTGAATAGTTTTGGAAATGCCTTTAGTAAAACAAATTAAGTGTTTACACTTTTCTGTTTTTCTTTTCTTAAAAATATTCGATGAATAAAAGATCACCCATAAAGCGTTATTTTTGTGGCCCATATCAACAAAAAAATAGCCGAAGGTATGGAACGTTTTCTAATTCTTGATATATATAAGCTTTTCCGATTCCATTGCTCTTTTATCATTTTATAACCTCGGAAAATAACAGTTCGTCTGACGGCAGCTAAAGTGTTCACTTAGTTACAGCACACACACACACATACTGTCAAAATTTTAATACAATATATTTACACAACACTAGATATACACGCATCTAGAAAATGCAAATTAAACTCATGAAAAAATCTCCCATCAAAAGTATCAATTAAAACGAAGAAAGACGAAGCAGTGTGTTAAAGCAACCTACATATATATATCTATAGGGAAGCTTACATATTTAAAAGCAAAACAAAATATACCATTAAAATAGTCAATAAAAATTGCTAGAGTACAGCATTATGTACCATATTTATATATAACAAGAGAATGTTCATTTAAGTAATCAAACTATATAATTTTAGATATGTGTAAATGTCATAAACCCTGCGCAAAAGCAATATTCCAATTTAAATAAAGCGTGTGAAGTGTAAGTCCTTTTTTTCATTTTGTACTTCACACGACCTCAAGGTACATTCTCAAAAGCAAAAAACATCTTTTGAATCTACTTTAAGGATGCCAAATAATAAACCCATTTACTTGACATCTTTTAAAACAAAAATCATGACTAACAAATTTTAGAAATCAAACCAAAGGCAAACTTGGAAGTCGGTTTAGTTAAGAAGAGTACAAAAAATCTATACTTTATGATCAATCATATGCCTCAAAGAGGGTAATAAAAAGAAAATTGTAGTTTCAGGCAGGGCTGTAAATGGAAATTACCTTGAAAAGTTTTTGGCTTATTAAAAATTACAATTACCATTGATTTACCAATACAATTACTTTTTTGTAATGTCAATTACTTTTAATTACCAATACTTAAATTTTAAGGTACAATTATTGAAGTAATTGTAATAATAATTGCAATAGTAATTTCAATTTACAGCTTCTTTTTCCAGTTTCTTTTTCATTTTTCCCACAATTTTGTAGATAGATTATTCAAACTTTCGATATATATAGTAATCAGCATTGTTTTTTTAATCCCCTGAGTTTAGAAGAACGATAGAAATAAGAAATACACATCACTCGTTGCAATTGCGCTGCCTGATCACTACTTCAACCAATGGATACGAACCCGAGAACTGCAAAACACAAAAATCAACAAAACTCAGCGTTGAATAAAATCAGCGTCGTACCGGCAAAACGCATCGTGAGTTCGAGCGTTGATCGAACTTGTGGAAAATGAGTATCAGAGATAAAATTTGCGCTGCCTCTCAATTTTGAGTGGTGTTAAGCACCAGTAGAAGGTGCCAGTAGAAAATCACTGACATATTCCTAAATGTATCCAGAGATTGTCAGTGAAAGAAAACAGCTGACCCAAATGTATACGAAGAGCGTAAATAATTTCTGACAGAAGCGGTGTTGACTGTGCAATTGTTCAAATATCCTAGTTCAGGAGTGCCACAACAAATTCATATGCGTGCTCTGCTCTCTTTCTTTCCGAGCTAAGGTTTTGTTGTTGGCGCGTTCAGACCTAGAACATCATATGTGACTATCTTCTCTCTCTCCTATGTCTCTGGCAAATTATAAAGCAACAACAATGCTGCTTATGAGTAGTCAGCAAACACATTATATACACACATTATATTTTGTGCATTTGTATTTGTTTTCATCCGGTAGTAAGCTCATTCTGTGTACCCCTGTCCTAGTCAATGCTTGTTTGCAATTGAATCGGCTTCCGTTCTCACCAACAAAACCAATTTTATCTGTTAAGCTGCCAGAGCAAGGGTTCCCAACGAAGAGAGCCGAAAAATGTGATTGTGTCTTTCTCACACACACTGAGACGCATGACTTCGGCAAGCATTCAATGGGAATTGGCGAGTATGTTCGTGCCACAGAGGCTATGGCTGGGGAGCTCTGTTTCAATGGTTTAAATGATCGGTGGAACCATTTCTAATTGAATAGAAGCTTCGCGTAGGATTCGGTTTTTCTGAACGGTTTTAAACCAGATTGCCATAACTAGATGAAACTTGTTGAAACTGCCTAAAATTTTTGTACTAACCCGACTTTTAAGACCGCCTTCGTCACATTTGTGTATTCATGAAAGTGCGAAATTCTTCCAACAAATTGGGCTTTACATATCTATAACAGACTAAATAATAATCATCACATTTACCTAGTAGTTAACATAATTGAACTAATTGAACTAGGCCTGAATTGTGCAGCAAGTTCACTAGAGGGTCGTCGTTAGAGTACGTAGCTTAATGAAAAATATTTAGCAGTGCCGGCAATGTGTAATAACATACGAAATGAATATGAATATAAGCGAATGCATATAAATGTATCATAAAATATATAGAAATGCTAATTAATTTTATAGATCGTAATCTACTTATGTATTAAAGGTGTTAAATGTTCAATAACCTATTATCTGAAAACATAATAGAGCGAAATAATTTCTAACAATATATTAAACGGAACATTTTAGGGCACAGAATATTTTGCAGTGTAATTTGGCCACTGAACATTTCTATGTATGTGTTGTGCGTTTAGTAAATTTTAATTGTAAACTTTAGATGGAATTCAATTTAAAACTAATTTCTTTTAAATGTATTATTTTACTGTACATAGCCTCCCGTAATCTTTACCAATTGTTTATTGCTAATGTTATAGACGTTTGTGTTACATATTAACAATTATTATAGTCATAGCTTTTAAGCCAGCGTTCTAAACAAAATCAATGTAAGCCCAGTTCTATAACGTTGCTGTTCAATTTGAAAGTCTATCCATCTATACTCTATATGAAATTATGTTTGTATAACCTTCTGAACTATCTACCCATACAACAGAACAAAAAGAAACAAAAAAAAACTTAACGCTATGCATATCAAAAAAGTAAGTACTTTACCTAGCTAGTGCATATTTTCCGCCAATAACCAAATGTTTACACAACCAGCCAATGGTTTCATATCCCTGAAGCAGACAAAATTCTTTGTGAAAACTTTCTTCAATTGTTCTTTGTCCAATTTGTGTTTGTTTAACCTTTTCAAGGATATGGAAAATGAAGTATTTACAAGCAACACAATGTATTGTATACTTGACATTGGCAAATGAATTTAAAATGCATTTTAACTAAATTGAATTTGAATTTCCAATTGGTTTAAACACAAATCGAAACACTGGCAATATGCAATTTTAAAATGGCTAAAGCCAAAGTTATGAATTGAATGGACAGCAAAAATATACTCGAATGAAAAGTAAGCATAGTTAAAGCAAAAATGATAATGCATAAATACAAAGCAACACACAAACAAGCAACAAAAACACACACACACACTCACACATATACAACAAGTACTATTGAAATATAATTGTTAACCATGGAAAAAAAAGCACTCTAAAATGTCTTTCTATCGGTGCAGGGCACGGCGAACGATTTGGATATTAAAGAAGTATAGTTTAGTAAGATTCAATAAATTTCCCTTATTCAAAAGCCAAATAATTGGTTCTTTGCCGGAAGAAGAAATTTGCCCAAGATGTCCTATTAGTTTAACACTCTGCTTGTAGGAAGTACAGAAAGTGGCAGTAGAATTAACTATATTCCGATATCAGTTACACCACCATTTTCTGGGGATGTTCCTTTCCTAAGTTGTTTCACAAACCGATAAACGATTAATTTGGGGTCATCACTAAAAACTGAGATTTACAACAAAAACGTAAGCAATCAATATACCACGAAACTGAATAAAACACTTTTTTCTGTGATTTAAACCACTGAATGATTCTTTATTTGAATCTTGGTAAATTTTTGTACATTTTGGGTTGGACCCATTCAACACATTACCTTGCATTGCTTGGGTCTTAAAAAATTGTGTCCCTTCATTTGATTTGTAGGGTCAAGTTCATAGACCAAGTTTAAATAATTATGAAAAACAAACTATCAGTATTAAGCTGGCTCGAGGTCTCTTTATGCTTATACATAACGGCGTTGTTGCTGAAATTAAACTGAAATATGTAGTTTAATTAATAGCAACAAAACTCCCTGCTATTCTGTACTCAAACTATTGCTTACTATGTTAGAAGTGGGGAGGAAATTTTGTTCATTAACTTAGCAAGGATAAGTTGGGAACACACACACTTACAAAAGGTACAGGCAGCCAGCGCTGTTCTTATGTGTGCCGTTTTTGCTGTCAAGTCGGTTAGGAATTATCAAACGATTATGGTAGCTCTGGCATGGAGTAAGATCCATTGGTTTCAGTACAAGTGGACGAAGATCGCTGATGATTTGGTAGAGATACCAATGAAACAGCTGAACGATCGACTTGCCTATTTTGTGGTTTGTTGCAGTGGCGTGGATAGCTTTTTGCAATGGAGGGTGATGATTTTCTGAATTTTTTTTTTTTTTTTTTTTTTTCATTTTTATTTATTGTTATCGGTAACAGTCAAGGGCGTAGCCAGCTTTCCGAAAAGGAGGGGGCAGCTGTGCCTGGACTT
Organism: Lordiphosa stackelbergi; assembly: GCA_018904235.1. Taxonomy (NCBI): domain Eukaryota; kingdom Metazoa; phylum Arthropoda; class Insecta; order Diptera; family Drosophilidae; genus Lordiphosa; species Lordiphosa stackelbergi. The sequence goes on from JAEIFU010000348.1 coordinate 67,497, forward strand.
TTCTAAAATATTTCTTTAATTATATTTTTTCAACATTAAATAATTAGATCAAGATGTATTTCATATGAAATCAGAAACAATTTTCAAAATAACGGCGGGAAACCTAAGTTATAAATGAAAAAGACGTTTTTTCGGGACAAAATCTGTGATTAAGGGGAGGCAGTCAAAAATTTTTTTTAAATCGATAGACTTTAAAAGTATTAATACACAATCCGCTAAAACAATTAACATTCAACTCGTGTTAACTTCCCACAGGAAAATAATTTGCTCATATTTTAATAAAAGTTTGGCTTACATTTTAATAAAATTAGGGAATTTTTCGGCCATACATATTTGATCAACTTATTTACGTAGGAATTAATTTGCGAGTTTAGCCTCTAGCCCGAATAAGTTGCGCTTGTTCACAACTGTAAGCAACTTAAGCATTACACATCAAAAAGAGCTGGTTGCCTATACCGTACCGTTTCATCATCTTCCCAAGGAAACAATAGTTTTAGATTTTAGTCATGCTAAATCTGCGATCACCTCTATTTAGCCAAGCTTTCGTCAAAATTTGGGCAAATTATTTGCCTGTGAGACCTAAGCTAGGAAAATGGGAATGGAATTAAATTTTGTTGTTAAAGCCCCGTACGCAGAAAGACAGAAATTTCCTCTTGTCACAGTATTTCAAATAATTGGAAACACCTTGGCTTTGCTTTGATGCTCATGTGCTGTCAGAAAATGTTTCTATCTATGTAAAATACTTTGCCGTCTGTCATTCTGCGTACTAGGCTTAAGTCATCACAAAATTGTTACTTTTATTATGAATAATAATGAATAATATAAATATTATGAATAATATTGGATGAATAGCATAAATATATCTTTTTTTAGAAAACCTGAATTTTTCCAATTTCATTTAAAAAGAAATCATGTATGTACCAAACATGTACCCTGCGATTGTTTTCCATGAAAATTCTTTATAAATCGCGATCTATCGAAGGAAATTTTTAACAAGTTTCTGAGAGAAGGTAGGAATTAGTATTCCTTACTATAACCTTATATTATTTATTAAATTATATATTTTTGAAAATTAGGTCAAGTTATTAGATTATATGCTTTCTTCATCTTCGATTTCGTCCCTTGTAATTCCGATTTGTATACTCAATGGGAGGGGATTGATCATCTTAATCACCCCCCTATCTAAGCCACTGGTTTGTTGTGTTCCTGCTTTTTGAAGATATGTGCAAGTACGAGAGCTAGAGCCAGCTTAATATTGATGGTTTGATTATCATAAAGGTCGTTAAAGCACACACAAATAAATTAAAAAAATTCTCAGAAATTACTAGTTGTCTCTTCTAATTTACTACGTATTCAGTTTTTTTTTATATCCTGGCGCTTTTAAAAGTTATAGCCCAAAATCTTAAAAAAAATGTCAGATTTATGTAGGGTTGTGAGATAAATTATTTATTAACAAGAAGGATTGTTAGATTGGCACAGACGGTTAAATTAAAGACCCTTTAGTGTTTGCTTATGAGTTTCACAAAAAGGTTTAAGTCTAATATGAATGTTCTAATTGACAACAGGGAATTAATTTAGACGACGTAGCGAATTTCAACTTTCAACTTTAGACCCACAACGACTTTATTGACTCTCAATGACTACCCATACTCAAGATAAGCAAAAGGCTGACTGCCTCGACAAGAGGGATGATAACCTGCGCTGCATGTATAGGGTTGCCACCTTACATTTATATTTACCATTACATACTTGTAGTTTCGACTTTCGTTAAGCTAGGTACTGAGACACTCGAAATTTTGGCGGAGCTGAATTTGTTTGATAATTTCATGAGCAGCTCCGACTATGTAGTGTGACCAGGCAACAGCAAAAAATTCAGCTGCTGTTTGTTCAAGAAATTGGCGGGCTAATTCAAATAAAAGAGTTCATTAAATTGATAATTGAAAGTCACTGAAGGAAATTCAGAGGTCGTAAGCAATGCGATGGTCAATTTCATGGATGCATTTTGTGTGGGGATGGAGGTATAAGCAGTGTCTCTTTATTATTGTATTGGCCTGAGACATACTGCTGTTAGAGGGAAAATTCATAGCCACAACCAGCTGCATAGACTGGAGGATCATACTCACCGCAGGTAGGTGAACACATAGATAGCATCTGTAGCGGCGGGAGCAACGCAAACTAACACAGTAAGCCGGAGGAAACACTACTATAATAGGCTATGGAGACTGCAATGGCTTAGGGCTGATTGGCCGTGGGCTTGTTTGTCCACCTCGCAGCTCTCCAAATAATTGTAGTTTTGTTTTTAGTCTTCTTTGCTTTAACACTTTTCATTGCGTGCTCAATTTGCAAAGGTACCTCTGACAATTATCAAACAAGTTTCATAATTTCCTGAACCCCTTCGACAATTTATCAGTTGTTTTCAAGAAAACGAGTTGGCAGGTCCATGTTTATTGTCCAAGCGAATTGTTGGTGTCTTAGTACTCGCTCAGGAAATGCGCTCTGACAATTTTCACGAGCGGATTTCCTGAGCTATGTAATTAGGTGGGCTCCGACAAAATTTTGAGTGTCTGAGTACCTAGCTTTAATTAAAATAAATTTTGTAGGATACATTTTAATATTCTGGCCTTTTTTCGTTTCCGAATCCAATTAAGCACAATTGATAAGAGTTATGATTTCTAAGAAACGATTAAAGAATTCGGTCGAATCTTCATCCTAAGGATCAATTGAAGATAATTGGGAAATTAATAGTCGAATAACACAGTCGGTTTTTAAAAGCGAGAACATTTAACCATTCCGAATACGAAAACGGGAACATGCCTGATTATTTTAAAAATGTAAAAAAGAGTTCTTAATTTTGTAAGTTTTGGTTCTAAGCAGAAATCTGGTAAATAAGAGGAGAAAAAAACCATCAACTATTATTTTCTGAAATATTTTCAATTCGCAGAAAATTTTTCAAAATAATTTAAGCTTGAAGAAGGAAAAGATTTTATTAATTTTTAATCAAATAAAGACTTCGCTTTTGGTCCAATTTTACATTTCGACAAGTTTAATATTTTTTTACTCAAATCAAAACTTGGCCGTTTGTTGACAAAAAACCAGTGTGTTGGTCAAAGCTCCTTCGCTCTTCTGGGAACGACCAGAAGAGGTGTAGTCGAGTTTTAAGCAAAAGGCAGTGAAATCGTAAGCCCAACCGTCATATTTATTTTAGCGTTGCAGCTCCTTATCGCCAGTTTGTTAAGAGAGACGCCGCAACGATAATGGGTAGTGCTTTAGTGCTATACAAAGTTCGTGTGGCGCCACAGCAGCGATATGGCATAGTTCACTCTGTTCGTGTGGTGCCACAGTGGCGATGGAAAGTAGGTAATGGTCCGGCTTGAGGGAGTTTTAACACTTTTTGAAACAGCCATGCCCCCATTTTCGATTTTGAGTCCAAATTTAGTCTAAAACCCGGTTTGAAATCGCAAAACTTTTGCGAAAGCGAAAATGGGAGCATAGCTGAAAGCTACAAATGGGAAAACATGAGTGAGCTACGAGCTAGACGCGGAATAATATTGCGAAAGCTACATCAACTATGCGCTCAGTTTTTGTAATAGTGGCCCCTGTCGGTTTTCGGTTCGCTAGCCACTGGAATGCTCCTCAATGTTTCAAAAGATGCGACCAGCTAGAAACAAACTCTATCTATTGCATGTTCCACCCAAAATATGGAAAATCGTCGTTAAATAAATCGCACGACAAGTGTCTTTAAGCAATGCTTCGAGACTCTCTTTATCCTTCGCTCAGGAATCCTTAATATTTTGATCACACAATTCAAGGTTCACTGACTTTAAGGCCCATTCATCAATATAGCAAATATTGACAACAAATTCATTAAAAATTACGTAATGCAATTAATTAGCTAATGAAAGGGACAAACCAAACTGAATGATAAACATCGAGCTACATTATTAAAGGTACAATGAAAACTTTTGCCTCAGTTTTCCCGTTTGGTGGTTACTTTTTTGCTCATCCCACTTAACAACAAAAAGGGGAGTAGGAAATTGCGTGCGTGCCCTGGGGCCAGAAATTTGTGTGGAAAATGATTTAAGGTTTGCAATTTCCATTAGCAACTTTGCTCGACGTCACGAACACATCCCGAGCTGAAGCGTTGGCGGGAGTCTGGTCTGGGACCAAAGTTACTTTATTTTTGGGGGTAGTTTGCCACCCAGTCCTGACCACATGGAAAGGTAACGACCAAGCTATATCTGGAGCCGCTAGCAACTGGTAAAGTCAATCTGTTGACCACAGCCTTCCGCTCCTGGCCATTCCAGCATTTGTGGTCCGCAATACGTCAGCAATTTACGCTTTCCGCTTGTTTCAGTTCGAACAATTACAACAATTTCGAATGCCTCAGTGCGGCAGTTAATTTGAGTTTGGCGCACAAAAGAATGCTTGGCATTTGGAAAAGAGCCTCCGAGAAGACAGAGCAGACCACAAAAGCGCAAAAAGGGCTTGTATCGAAGGCTACGTAAAACAGCAGCGCTAAGACCGTAAAGGATTTACGGCTCAATTGCTGTGTGCGTGCCACCCTCAGAACAAAATAGAGCCCTTCACGAGCAGCGAAAGCGAACAAAGGAGGAAAAACTCATTCATTCATCCATTCAGTGCTTCGCTCGACAATACTATGACCCGAACCCGGCAGCATCCCTGGCACGGTACCAGCCGCTGCGGTTTGGGGTCACAGCGTGCCCCTGCTGGTGTTTTATGTAGTCGCAACGTGTCGCGCGGGCGGCTTTGGCTACGGCTGCGGATTTGTTTTGCCTTTTTAAATTCTTCTCCTTCATTTGCCTCAGCAGCAGCTGCTCGTGTCCTGTCGCCCCCACGGCCCTAATGAGCTACGGTCTGGGGGTTGACTGTTGCTAAATTGGAATCATGGCAGCAGAAACATTATTTTTCATTGGGATTACATTTTTATCGCATTGTCTGACAGGCGGCAGCAGTCATTGTCTCGGGGTGGAGCGTGATTTTTGCAGCTCAATAACGAGCCCGTTTTTGGGTGCTCACGCATTTTATTGCCCGCATTTCTGGTGTTAAAGCGTGAATGGTGCCCCAACCAGCAAACCCATAATCATAATGGAAACAAGCTAATGCATCGATCTGTTGGCACAAATCGAATTTGGACACGGTAAAAGTTTTGGCACAATCATGACGGAAATGTACAAATTGGAGCTGACAACTGATTGGGGAGAGAGGGGAGGACATGTTTGGGTGCTTGGGATAGCTGGCGTTGGGTGCCTTGTAATGGTGCATGAATATCTGATTAGCTGCCGAAACAGAAGTCCTGGCCATCAATCAATCAATTGGAAAAATGTTCCAGCCAATGCATCTAATTAAAAGTGAGTTACATTCGTAATGGAAAATAGAGCAATCCTTCTGGACAAGGTTTTCAACTGTCTCTGTGGGTTTCGAGTACTCGAAATGTTCCCAAAACGATATTAAAGTATTTTAAGCCTTATAAAGATGGTTCAAATTTGATGTTTATATATATTGCAAGACCTTTTCAAGATAAAGCAGGAAAGAATGACGAACAGGTAGACTCTGTTGTAGATGTTGCTTCAGGAGTCAATGCTTCAAATACTCTCTCTTCTTGATAAAAGTCCTAGAGAGAACGTACAAAAAATTAAGCTTGTAATATTTTTGCAGGGCCATTGGGGTTTTCGATATTGAATATCTTGATACCAATGAAAAAGCACATCTGAGCGTTTGCAAAGATTTTTTTTATTGTTAAATTTGAAAATCGAAAATTTTATTTTAACTTTTAAAAAGCCCAAAGTGGACCTTAAGTTTCTTAATGATTTGCTCAAACGACAGTAAAACTGATCCAAATTTTAAACTTGATCTGGTTACGGCATACACCTACCTACATGCGAAATCTTGTTTGCCTATCTTTTATAGTCTCTGAGATCGACGAGTTCGTACAGACAGACAGACAGACGGACGGACTGACAGGACCAACTTTATTTTGAAGCCTCATCATTGAGGTGCTGAAGTGTAAACAACATAGTTTTTGTGTGCTCCGAATACTAAAAGCGTAGCAGGCTTCTCAAAATGGTAGGAACAGGCAGAATGTTTCTTAAATATTTCTTTAATTATACTATTTGACATTAATTAATAGAATCAAGATGCATTCGAAATGAAATGAGAAACAATCTTCAAAATTAAGGCGGAAAAATTAATTTATAAATGAAAAGTTTACGATTTAGGAGCGGGCAGCTGCCCCCTTTACTTTTTGCATTATTGCATCGTATTGTAACTGGTGATGAAAAATGGATTCATTACGATAATCTTAAGCGCAAAAAAAAGCGTAGCAGGCGATACGACAAAATTGACGCCAAAGCCGAATATTCACGGTACACAGAGGGAAAAAACCTGTTCAAACGAGAGCGTAAGTTAAAGTCGGCTCTAACCGACTTCGATATACTCGTTACTCATGAAAAAACATGCTTAACAGTGTTCCTGCGTTCCTTAGTGTGACCATCCGAAAAGTATGCAACATTTTTTAGGGTGGGAGGGGTGGTAGCGGGGGGCTTGGTTCACTTTTTTGCTTATAACTTGAGAACCGTTCATCCGATCTTTATCTTAATGCGGCAAATCGATTCATTTTGCTAATTACTAACTATCTCTAGAAGGTACGAATTGTCGATCTTTAAAACTGTAGGAGATATAACGTTTTTCCAAATTGCGGGGGCGGGAGTGGGCGTGGCCAAAATTTGAAACAAACTTGATCTGCGTGCAGATAAAAGAATCATTTATCCCATACATGTCAAACCTCTATCTCTTACCATCTCTGAGATCTAGGTGTTCATATAGACGGACGGAAGGACGGACGGACGAACGGACGGACGGACAGACGGACAAGGCTAAATCGACTCGGCTGTTGATGCTGATCAAGAATATATATACTTTATATGGTCGGAAATGGTTCCTTCTGCCTGTTACATACATTTGCACGACCTTAGTAAACCCTTTTTACTCTACGAGTAACGGGTATAAAAATGAGTTGATGTCAGCTCATATTGCTCATTTTGAGTCAAACGTTCTTGAATTTTTCCCTTTGTGTAGCAAGGTAATGCTCCGTTTTTGGTGAGACTATTTGGGAGGGTAATGTGAAATTTCAGCTGCTACAACCGGGTGAAATCATCAATTTGCAGTTGTACCCAGCTCAATTGATGCAACAGGACAACGCGGGAAAAGCATACCTTGAAACTCTGAAACGGGAAGACCCAACCCTCCCACCGTATAGCGGATCTTCCTTCCGACTACTATTTATAAGTTTTCGTCGCTTGCCTTCTCAACGCTCTTTTAAAGAGCTTGAAAATTCAATCGATTCGTGGATTACATCAAAATACGCATAATTTTTATACTCCGTACCGAAGGTACGTAGAGTATATTAAGTTTGTGCAAAAGTATATTACAGGGAGAAGGAATAATTTCCGACCCTGTAGAGTATATATATTCTGTCCGTCCGTCTGTCCGTCCGTATAAACAAACAGATCTCAGAGATGGTAAGAGATAGAGGTTTGGCATGTATGGGACAAATGCTTCTTATACTTGCAGGCAGATGAAGTTCATTTTCAATTTTTGAATCATAGATTTTGCCCCGAAAAATGCACTATTTCATTTATAACGCTTTCCTCCTTTATTTTAAATATTGTTTCTCATTTTATTTTAAATGCATCTTGAGCTAATTACACTAGTTTACAAAAAAAAAAAAAAAAAAGAGGAAAGCTAACTTCGGCTCGACCGCAGTTTATATACCCTTGAGCATGTATTGATGCGTTTTTGAAAATAATTCATAACTGGATAGAAAGACGCTACCATTGAGAACAAAAAAATTTTTCTCACTAAAACTTTAGTTGAAATTGGGAATTGAGTAGAAGAACCAACAGAGAATTTTATGTGTTCACAAAAAATAAACTTATATTTTTCTTCGTCTTTTGTCCACTTTATGAAGTTAGCAAAAAGCCAGAACAAAAAATTATAATCAAGAACCGAACAAAAATCGAAGCAAACGGAAATTTATTTTTTGAATAATCACGAAAATACCACATTTTTACACTAAATTGCTCACAGCTCCTGTGTTTGATGAGCTAAGTTGATAAGCCATATCCGGCTGTCTTCGTAAATTTAAACTGTCCGTCTGTACCGATATGATTAACTATAAGCTAATTCTCCTCCGTCAGTTTTAAAGCTATCTCAACCGATATCTTAAAATTTTGACTACAACACGCTTAGGAACAATCGGTTGAAAAAGTAGTATTCCAGTGAGAATTCAAAAACATTTAATTTTTTTCAATTCTATCGCTACCAACCAACCGTATGTTATAAAAAAAATTTTATGATTTCCCATAAATTTTACCGGACCTTTTCCATCTGGAAAAATCGCACAAATATTTAGTATGAACTGCCATACAAACCAGAAAGGCTTCTGAAAGTCTCAGTGAGAAAATATGTTTTCCATGCTATTGTTCCCAACCCTGCGTATTTAAAAAGTTTTTATGATTACACATAAATTTTCCTACCAGAGTTTTCCATTAAAATCGCACAATTATATATATAGCTGTCCATACAAAAGATAAGTCTAAAAAAATAGTTTTAGTGTTAAGAAAACAATTTTTTTGTTTTTAATGCTATCGGTTCCCAAAAACGAATTTATCACAGTTTTCTAGGATATAAACATCTTTTATCGAAATATAGAAAGTGGTTATAGTATAGCTGCCATACAAAAGATAGATCCAAAAAGTCTTCTTTTTAATCTTGGAGTAAGCCCGGCATGAGCTGGAAAATTCAATTCCAAATGTGCTTACTTCAATCCCTTTCGAGATTACATGTCCATATTGAGCGAGAGCGAAGAAATATAAGTAGCCGATGGGGTTGGAGGTGTGCGATGAAATGCCATTCCATTCATGTTCAGTGCGCGCGTGGTAGTGGGTTCGAATCCCAGTTGAGCACAACAATTTTTATATTTATTTGTTTTTTTTAGAAGTCTTAAATAAACCAAGTTGGAAGTTGATAAGGATGTCCTATGGTATGCGGCCTGGCGGAGGAAAGGAAGAAGTGTTGTCTTTCCTCAAATTAAAAAGTCAGCATTGGGTGGGACTAAATCATTTTTTTTTTCTAAAATTTTTTGCTATTTCAATCTCTTAAAGGATTACCCCGGTATTATTGTAATCTTTCCTGGGATCAAAAAAGTAGGATCAACTGAATCCTTTTTCTGATCGGCTCAAGCATATCCGGGATTACGTTGTTTTCATTACCGCTTGGGATTGATTTGATCCCGTACGGAAAGATTTTTTTTGAGTGTATGCTCAGAGAACTCCTGCTTCTCTTCACAAAATCTGCATGGTTAGGTTAGAATCCTGAGGGAGTTCTTTCCTTGTTCGATTAACTTTTGGAACCTTTTGAGGTTGTGGTTCACTATTAATGCTTTAGTTTGTCTAATCTCCCTGATGATTACCCAGGCTGTTCTAAGCGTGTTCTCTTCTTTTCTAAGGAGACTTTTTATGGTGTGTTGGCCTACGCCGCCCCAAAAACCTACGCCGCATTTCATTCAACGATGAGAAAGGGAGAAACTGCAGCACTGCATTCAGCTCCCACTCCAGATACAGAGTATGTTATAGTAGTAGGGCTTGACCGATTTTCTTACTTGTTAATCCTATCTGTATGAAATTCGGTTTGTAAAACAATTCTCAAATTTTGGCAAATCCACTCAAAAGGTAGGAAAATGGCGTGTCATTTCTGCGCCTATCTAAAAAAATACTGTTCTTTTTTAAGATTTATCTGTCAAATTAATAGGAACACAACCATCCAATTTGGGAAAATCCATCTCAAAAGTCGGAAAAGGGGCGGCGATGGGTTATGTTCTTGCTGATCTGAATGAAATTCCTTTTGAAATCCCTATTGGGTAAATAAATTAAAAAACTATTCTCCAATTTTGGAAAACCGTCTGCCCAAGTAGTGGGGCGATTTATATGAAATTCATGTTTTGAGCCGTGTGGACGAAGTCAAATAAAATATAACCGTTTATTGGATAATCTACTTTCAAGGTCGAGAAATAGGGAGAGTGCTAGTTAAGTTATTTATATTCTTTGGGCATCAGCGTTTGCTTCAACTATTAAGTGAGTTGCATCAGCCTCCAGACGTTTTAAAAGATATCGCGGGAACATTAGCCACGCCCCTCAGGCCACAACTTTAATTGCTTAATTTGAATTTCTTAACGTTCCTGCCTAATACAATTTATTAAAATTTTCCGGGCGCCAAAACTGGGGTGATGAGACTGTGCTGGTTAGCTGGTTACTCTTTCAGCTTGTGGTTATTCTTGTGCCAGCAAAGACAACAAAAGAGCGAAGCGGACGTTCAAATTGCTGCCACGTGACTCTATTGTGTGATCTGGGGCTAGTTGTTGTTGCTATGATTGTTGCGGAGGGAGATAATGGAAAAAGGATAATAAATTGCATTAAAATTGACTTCATTTGGTAGGTGGGGAGCGACGCGTGCGCCCATTGATTGTCATAAAACCATTTTTATTAATAACATTATGATTACCTTAGAGCCCATCCGCATAGGTGGAGCGGGACGGGGCAGTCAAGTGCTCTCAAAAGCATGCTTTACTTTTGAAGTGGCGGCCATTTTTGATTACATTTCTGGCTTTCCTTTTTCTATGTCAATTTGTCATGAGTATCTACAACCGGAAATTGTCGCTACTCACTGCAACGGGAAGTACTTATACACTCGAATTACGGCAATGACAGTCAAAAGTTTTTATTAGAAATCAAGATGAGAAAACAACACACAAAGGAAATGCTTTTAAGCTGAAGAGTTTTCAGTTTCCTCGGCCCAATTTTATGGCATTTGGTTTGCGGCGGAAGTGGGGCCAAAACTTAGATGGCCCCAAAAGGTCAGCCAGATATTTGAGCTGGGTATGCTATGCGACATTCGTCGATTTTGTAGTGTGACGCATTATCGACCGCCTGTCTCTCTCCAGATAACAAAACTGAAGGCGGCACTTGAGCACCAGGTGACAGTGATCAACTACCCAACTTCTGGCTAAACGATTGTCGCGACACTTCTTTTGTTTCGTTCGAACAACAAATTACTCATCAACACATATAATTTTGGTGTTGAACAAGTGTTTTATCTGGCATTTATTTTTATTTTTAGGATGGAAAGACTCGATACTGTCCATACCCAAGAAATGGCTTTCCACTGCCGAGTCCGTAGACGAATTTGGATTCCCTGACGTAAGTAAAATTGATTAAATATATTTCAAATATTTACCGAAAAGCTATACCAGCTTACAACTTGAATAATTCAAAGGCCAAAGCAAACGCACACACACACACACAGTCAAATAGACAGTCAGACTAATCCTGTTTGTTATAATTACAAATGCAAATAACGAGCTCTTTCATATGGCAACGGCCTGGCAACAGCCCACAGTGCGTGTAAACAAACGCAACCCTCCAAAACAGACTCACCTGAAAAAGGCACAGCAACAACCCCGAAAAAACCAATCCAAATTGTAAACCTGCTACACAGCATGTTGTGAAAGGAGGCAGAGAATACGGCGGATGCTCGTTACTTCACTGATGTCACAGCAAGTGGAAGGGTCGAATACCAACAGCAACAGCAACAAGAAACTCTGCTAGTCAATGGCATTTGGGCACTTTCAAACGTTACGAGTCAGTTTGTTGTTAAGTGGGAAATTGTGTTTCTATTTCTGTTGTAAATTGAGTTGGGTATAGAGAAAAATCAACAAAATTTATCAGGTTTCTAACCTAGCTGCATAAATAATTTTTTCGTCGGGCTGTTCTGGACCCAAATAATATTTTAAGACGCGAATCGATAAAACCAGGGGTGCCCACAGCCTATGCGCACGCTCCGCATTCATTGTTTATTTCTACAACAACTTCGTAAGTTTATGTCTAATGAAATTTACAAAATCGAAAGCAGCAATAATATGTATTCGTCGAGTCTAGCTTTGAAATTGTTGTTATATTCCGGAGTCTGTTTCTATTTCTTGTGGTTCTTGTTGTTGCGCACCGCTCTATTAGAGTGTCGAACTAAATGTGCGCGGATGACGTTGATCTGAATGTGTGACAACGCGATCATAAGCAAACATAAAGTTTCGTGCGATCCAGGGTTTAATCCCGAAACGAATTTCAGTTCCGGTACCGGTACATCTTGAAATGAATACTTTAAGTTAAAGCTTCTATTTTTTTTCGAAACGCTAATTTGTATCATAGATGTCTATTATATTTTTATTTATTTATTTAACATCCTAACGAGACTTATAAATTATCGCGTTAGTCGCGAAAGTTAAAGTAATTCATTTAAAATAAACAAAATATTAGGACAAGAACCTCAAAATAACTGACTAATAAGCTTAAAATCTATTATTCTAAACAAGAAGGTTATTCCCCTCGTGAAAACAAGAATTCACAAAGTTACAGAACAAATAAATGTACAAGAAATTAATTTTAAACAAATAAAGAAGAAATAAACCGAAATTTAATTTAATAACTAACACTTTCCCTTTCTTTCTCTCCTACTTAGGAGTCTACTACATTTTGCAGGGGTGCCAATACTTTTAGTTTAAACTGCGTGGCATTTACTATGGTTTTTAAATTATGAGCGCAGATTATATTATTCGTTCTTTTTGACGCACAAAATTTCAACATCCCATAAAGATAACTAGGTACGTTTGAGAAAATTATTTTTTGTAGCATTATCAAAGCTCGTAGGGTTGTCCAGGATTGTAAAGAGAGATCAAAGATTTTTATTGCAACGTCAGATATTCCAACAAAGCGGTTACGATCAAATATGTATCTTGCAATATTATTAAACGCTACTTTGAGTTTCTGCTGGCTTCTTGCGTCACAGTTACCTATGACTTCAATGCCATAAAGTAGTCTGGAAGTCAAGTAGGTTCTAGCAATCAATAGTCTTAATTTCGATGGTATACAGTTTTCAGTAACATACAATTGTCTGAGAAGTGCGTACATTTTTCCGACAGCAGCAGTAATGTGATTGTTCCAAGTTAACGTTTGGTAAAAAATGAAGCCTAAGTTGCTTGCGCTCGCTACATAATCAATGGGCGAATTGTCAATTACAAGTTTCGGCAAGCCATTAGTATTAATAATTCTGTTACCTATTAACAAGCATTTTGATTTGGCTGGATTGAGGCAAAGACCATATCGCTTAAGATCACTGTTACATACTAAGACACATTCGGCAAACTTGGACATAGGACGACTGACATGTAATTGGACATAATCGGCATACATATTTACTTCACAGTCAGACAGAACAGATGGCAAGTCATTAACATCCTAAGATCGATCCCTGTGGAACTCCACGTTTCAGGACTAGGTGTGTTGAAGAGGCAGTCTGTGTGGTAACTTGTTGTCGTCGATTCCAGAGGTATGACTGAATGAGGCCTACTGCAGTTCTAGAAAAACTGTACATTCGGCTTAACTTAGTGCACAGTAACTCATGGTTCACAGTTTATTAGAGTTGCGCGCGTGAGCGAACTTTCACTTACGTCACGCACGTAGTTTTTTGAGCGATTCGCGTCACTCACGATTAAAGAAGGTGTCACGCACGAATGCATCTACTAAAAATTCAGTTATGTACAAATTAAATAAGGTGCATTTTATTCCTACATAAACACTTTTCAAATCAAGGATTAAAATTATCTTTCATTCCCAAGTTCCATATTTTTATTTAAAAATATAAACTTATCAATATTATCGCTTAATAGACGTGTTCGCCTTTCTTTTAAAGCATGGAAAGCACGATATATTTCTCAAAAATTCCACATACATTTTCTATAAGAAACTTTATATAATTTTAAATTTTTTTACTTTGTCTTTGAAACGCCCGAGTGCCCTCATATCCGCCACTTTGCTACTAAACGTGTCATCACGCACAAGCTGATATTCGGCTGCTCCCTCAATTGAAAGGTCGAAAGCCAAGTGCCGGATATTTCTGCCTTTACGGTATTTGCAGTGTTCTTAGTGGATAAAAATTAATTAATCCACCCAATCGAACCTATGTACTGGCATAAACTTTGGTGCCAGTTTTGGCAAATAGTTTTAGTCCCCGGCAGAGCAGCAAAGATCACTCTTAGCCGCTTCGCTGAAAATTCAATGGTATGTGTCGTGGTAACATTCTGCAAAAAAACGTTGTCATCGTCATCATTGCAAGCAGCAGCTTTAATAAGTGACAGTTTAAGTAGAACTCTAGTGCACAAAAATCATAGAAAACCCAGTGAAAAGTACACAAAAAGGGCCAGAGCAAACCCCCCAGTCAGTCAATCAATCATTCAATTTGCAAAGTGCAGTGCCAAATATTCATTGTTTTGTGTTCAAGCGAGATCGAACGACCGTATTCTGCAAAGGGTGATTTCTTAAGAGCTATAGGAAAGTTTAGAAAAAAAAATAGAGGAAAGCTAACTTCGGCTCGACCGAAGTTTATATACCCTTGGAGCATGATATATTTCTGCCAGTTTTTTATATGGCAGCTATACGATATATTCATCCGATTTTGATCAAACTCTCAAAAATTGTGTTGAGACAGATAACTGAAACGTAAAAACACGCTACCATTGAAAACAAAAAAATTTTTCTCACTAAAACTATTTTATCGACCGATCATACCTATGGCAGCTATATGCTATAGTCATCCGATTTGGATCAGACTTGACAGAATTATGTGTTAGCATATTATATTAATCAGTAACGAGTTTGGGAGCGATAGCATTGAAAACAAAAAAGTTTTTCATACTAAAACTTTTTTTCAGACCTATCTTTTGTATGGCAGCTATACTATATAGTTGCCCGATTTGAATAAAACTTGCTGAAATTATGTGAAAGCATAAAGAACTCATAAATACGAGGGTTGGGAGCGATAGCATTGAAAACAAAAAAGTTTTTCTCACTAGAACTACTTTTTCAACCGATCGTTCCTATGGCAGCTATATGCTATAGTCATCCGATCTGGCCGGTTCCGACAAATGTGCAGCGTATTTATACCAAAAGACTTCGTGCAAAGTTTGGTTGAGATAGCTTTAAAACTGACGGAGGAGATAGCATAGAAACAGACGGACAGACGGACGGACGGACGGACGGACGGACGGACGGACAGACGGACATGGCTATATCAACTCAGCTCGTCACGCTGATCAAGAATATATATACTTTATGTGGTCGGAGATGCTTCCTTCTGTGCGTTACAAACATCCGGACAATTTTAATATACCCTCTCCAAGGGTATAAAAACACATAAAATTAAAAAAATTTGAATCGACAGTACGGTCCATATATTTTAATGTTTGAAAATTATTTCATGCAAATGTTGACCGTGACTGCGCCTCAAATGCACCATTCGCTTAGTCCAATTTTGGCATACTCTTTCCTACATTTCGGGCGGTATCTCACGAATAAATGCTTCAATGTTGTCTTCCAATGCGTCAATTGAAGCGGGCTTGTCTGTATAGACATGAGCTTTTACATAGTCCCACAAAAAATAGTCTAAAAGCGTTAAATCGCACGATCTAGGCGGCCAATCGACCGGTCCCGAACGTGAAATAAAATGTTTACCGAACTTGCCTCTCAATAAGTCCATTGTTGCGCGTGCTGTGTGGCATGTGGCACCGTCTTGTTGAAACCACATGTCATGCAAGTCAAGCTCTTGCATTTAAGGCAAAAAAAAGTTGGATATCATTGTAGCGCTCACCATTCACAGTTACGTTACGATTCGCATCATCTTTGAAGAAGTACGGTCCAATGATGCCACCAGCCCATAAAACGCACCAAACTGTGACTTTTTCTGGCTGATATTCACTCCAAAATCGAAAATTCTGCTTATTTACGTACCGTACTCATTGAGACAAAAATGAGCTTCGTCGTTGATCACAATTTTTCGGTAAAAAAGTGGATCTTCGGACAATTTTCAAAGAGCCCATTTACCAAAAATTCCACGTTGCGGTAGGTCGTTCGGCTTCAATTCTTGCACCAGCTGTATTTTGAAAAGCTTCACACCTAAATCCTTCCGCACAATTTTCCACGTTGTTGAGTAACAGAGGCCCAATTGCTGCGAACGGCGACGAATCGATAATTGATGGTCATCTTTAACACTGGCCGTAAATTTGGTACGAAATAGCCCGAATAGCCGCTTCAGTAGGTCGATTGAACTGACCATAAAATGGAAGAAGCGCACGATGAACTTTCTTAACAGAGCACGCATTTTGAAAAAAAAAAATTTAATAAGTTGCAAGCGTTGTTCGTTTGTAAGATGATTCATGGTTAAATTATAGACCAAACTGAAGATGTTTGACAGTGAAACAGTGCGTGAGCTGTTTAAACCAGTGTTGCCAAAAAGATAATAGCTAAAAAATCACCCTTTATATGCGAATTGCTGATGCTTACAGGCCGTTCGAAAGTGTTTAAGTGACCCAAAGTAAAAGGCATATGTGCCCATCAAAGGCATTTGAAATAAGTGCGTGGTCGTCCATGTAACGTAAGGTATAGATGAAATGAATTCTTATTATTGAAAACATTTAAATATAAAGTCAATTGAGGGGAATTAAGCCGAAAGGAAAATTTATAATAGAATTTAAAGTAAAAGCAAATTTAGTCATTAAAAAAAATTGTTTTGAAAATTTATTTAAAGAAAGTAAACTGGAAAGATTACACTATGCAACAATTTTTCGATCCCGGCTTCTAAATAGTTGATCCTTATGTAAAATTTCACGCTGAATTCAAATTTGCTCTCAGATATGTGGAAAGTAGAACGGTTTTGAGATATATATATAAATTTTCAATTTTAGTGTTTTAAAAAATATAGGCCTACTAAAACGCCATTTTCTCTGGGTTTAGTCAACCGATATGTATAAACTGAAACAAAAGTTAAAGATAATAAAATTATTTCTTAAAATAACGACAGTTGTTTAAAATCCAATCATAAATGACGAAGTTATAGCACTTCAAAGTTGGACTTTTGAAAAAATTTTGATAATTTTTAATATTTTGCTGCCTTTCATTAAGTTTTTTCAATATATTGTACCATAACAAATGCTCAGGTCTCAGATATTGATAGGATGGGGTAATCTCTTACGAACATTTTTCCTTGGTCATCGAAACGGGAAAAATAAAGGCTATATTTACAAAAAATAAACGTACCGTTCTACTTTCCACATATCTGAGAGCAGATTTGAATTCAGCGTGAAATTTTACATAATGATCAATTGCTAAAAGTGCCGGATTCAAAAATTGGTTGAGAGGGTAAAGAACGCGAGTTTCAACCAACATGTTAAACCTCGCATCTATGGAGAAGTTTCGCAACTTTAATTAATTAATTATAGGTGAAACCACAAAATAAACGAGAGCGTAAGTTAAAGTCGGCTCTAACGGACTTCGATATACCCGTTACTCAGGAAAAAACATGTTGGACAGTGTTCCTGCATTCCTTAGTGTGACCATCCGAAAAGTATGCAACATTTTTTTAGGGTGGGAGGGGGAAGGTAGCGGTGGGGGCTTGGTTCACTTTTTTGCTCATAACTTGAGAACCGTTCATCCGATCTTTATCATTTCATCGGCAAATCGATTCATTTTGCTAATTACTTACTATCTCTACGAATCGTCTATCTTTAAAACTGTAGGAGATATAACGTTTTTTCCAAATTGCGGGGGCGGGAGGGGGCATGGCCAAAATTTAAAACAAACGTGATCTGCGTGCAGATAAAAAAAGCATTTGTCCCATACATGTCAAACCTCTATCTCTTACCATCTCTGAGATCTAGGTGTTCATAGAGACAGACGGACGGACGGACAGACGGAAAAGGCTTAATCGTCTCGGCTGTTGATGCTGATCAAGAATATATATTCTTTATATGGTCGGAAATGATTCCTTCTGCCTGTTACATACATTTGCACGACTTTAGTATACACTTTTTACTTTACGAGTAACGGGTATAAAAAGTGATGCATTTGAAATAATTCTGAAAACTGATGGTAAGGCGCTAAATTAAGATAGCAGTGGTTGTATTTGAATTTTTAAAAGACTTTATAGCATTTTAAAAGCCATTTAGGGAATGCTTAGATTTAGTTTTGATACAGAATCAATCATACACAGTGGCGTATGCAGGGGGGGTTTTGGGGTTAAATGTTTTATATGGAAATTTTTTATACAAAAATTTGAAAAAACCTCAAGCAAATGTGTGTGTACCGAGCTTCACAGATTCGTTAATAGCGGAATTCATTAAAAAACTTACTCAAAAATCAGTTTAGAATCGGTTACAACCTCATTCATTGCATAACGCACTCTAATCCAAAATACAAATAACTTTGGTTCCATTTTTATAAGAAGCAGAACGATTTTTTGTTCGAACTAAAAGAAATCTGTAGTAATCTAAAGATAAACAGTATACTTCAAAACTATAATGAATAGCTGAACTCTATCGTGCTTACTATGATTAAGAAAGATTACCGTGCTAGTGATTGCTTTCCTTGCTTCCTTAGAATGTGCGTCTAAGAATATAGCTGCCATATTTTCAATGAGACTTGCTTCGTGTTTTTGTATTTCACAGTACAAAACCTTTGTTAAGCAACACTCACAATTAAACAATTAAGAGCGTTGCAGTCGAGTGGCCCGTCTCCAAAATTCCCTATACAATTGAAACACGCATACAAACACACACACATACACAAACGCACACACACACACGCGCAAACACACTGGTTACAGTCGCAAACGTGTTGAAACGGCCACCATCATGGTGGGAAGAACAGAGGTGGTGTCAAAGCGCGCTATACGATACCTTGGTGTCATGATAGACACTAGGCTCTGCTTCCGCGAGCATTTGGAGTACGTCCAAAACAAGTCTGCAGAGGCGTGCGGAGCATTATCACTCATAATGCCCAAAACACGAGCACCGACGACTTCTTATGGGAGTATGCAAGTCCATCATGCTGTACGCTGCTCCACGTTGAGGCGGCCTACCGCCTAAGCGCAATTCGGGTCTGTTGTGCGTTCAGGACCATATCAAACGAAGCAGCAATAGTTATAGCAGGAATGGTGCCGTTGGGCTATCTGGCAGCGGAGTCTGCAACCGTCTACCGTGCATCGCGTGAGCCGACAACAGGAACAGCACGCAATGTCGAGCGAGCGGCGGTTAGACAGGAGAGTCTTATGAAGTGGCAGAGCTCTTAGGACTCATCCTCGAAAGGTCGCTGGACGCACAGGCTAGTCCCTAAGATGAAGCCGTGGCTCCAGAGGCTTCATGGGGAGGTGATTTTTTACCTCGCCCAGATTCTTAACGGGCACGGATTCTTTAGAAGCTACCTCCATCGCTTCGGGCACGACAGCAGCCCCGAGTGCACTTGGTGTAGAGGAGGTACCCCCGAGACGCTTTGAAAAGAAAAGGCTGGTGCTCAGGGACATTGCAGGTGAGGAAGTTACCACGAGCAACTTCTGCGATTTAATGGTTTCGAGCAAACGGTTCTGGGATGCGACCAGCAATTTTGCAGCCATCGCCCTTACTGAACTGCGCAGACTGAGCGATATGAAGGGCTTTAATATAATGGTTTGCCTCTGTGAAGCATTGTGGGGTACGCAACTAATTTGTACAGTACAAATTTTGTCCATTGAATGTGTTAGGTTAATACTAGGTAAATAAGCATGGAATATAAAAAAAAAACCTACGCTGCCGAAAACAGGCACAGTATTCCCCCCGCTACTACCTGCAAAATTGTTTTGTGTATAACTTTAGTGCTTTTGCTCGGATCATGATGTGCTTTTCAGAATAGATAGACTTAAGGCCTAAGATAATATATATTTTGCCACGAGGTTGTAACTTTAAAATTGTAACTCTGAAATTTTGCAAGTCTGAAACAAACTTAATCTGAGTTTAGTATACTACTATGTACATGCCAAAATTTGCATCTCTATCTTTTATAGTCTCTAAGGATGCACAGACGAAAATGGCTTAATCAACCCGGCTGTTGATGCTGATCAATAACACTGTGGAACAAAATTCAACTTTTTTTATAGCCTGGGATTGGGACCAATAAATTGTGAAACTAGAGGCATCAGGTAGCAACTCCTCATACCCAGTTTTTCTTGAGCGCGTCAAGTTCGCGTTTAATGGGCACATTTATACTAGCAACACACAGTTACAACATCTGTTGCTGGTCAAATAAAGATGAGAGCTAAAATTTTGGAAAATTCTCCACAGATAAAGGGAGATGTTTCAAATTCCCGCCTCCAATAGATAAGCGATTAGTACCCCGCCCATTGAGGTCTAACTTAGAAAATGGATTTAATGAAAAACCACTCGATAGATTTTTTTAGATTTTAAATATATTGAGATACTGACCATTAAAATGAGTCCTTAAGAGATGGTAACATGCATCGAAAAACCGCGATAGTAGTTACCACATTTGACCGCTCCCATTATCGAGTTCATATAAACCATAAACTAGAGATCAAAATAGACCGAACTGCGTTTTTATACTCTTGGAGAGGGTATATTAAAATTGTCCGGAAATTTGTAACGCATAGAAGGAAGCATCTCCGAGTTGATGTAGCCATGTCCGTCTGTTTCTATGCTATATTCTCCTCCGTTTTAAAGCTATCGTAACCAAACTTTGCACGAAGTCTTTTGGTACAAATACGCTGCACATTTGTCGGAACTGGCCGGATCGGATGACTATAGCATATAGCTGCCATAGGAACCTTTTTGTTAAAATTCTAGTGAGAAAAACTTTTTTGTTTTCAATGCTATCGCTACCAAACCTCGTATTTATAAGTTCTTTATGCTTTCACATAATTTCAGCAAGATTTTTGCAAATCGGGCAACTATATAGTATAGCTGCCATACAAAAGATAGATCTGAAAAAAAGTTTTGGTATGAAAAACTTTTTTGTTTTTAATGCTATCGCTCCCAAACTCGTCACTGCTCAATATGATATGCTAACACATAATTCTGTCAAGTCTGATCCAAATCGGATGACTATAGCATATAGCTGCCATAGGAATGATCGGTCGAAAAAATTGTTTTAGTGAGAAAAAATTTGTTGTTTTCAACTGTAGCGTGTTTGTACGTTTCAATTATAAATATTAACTGTCTCAACACAATTTTAGAGAGTTTGATCAAAATCGGATGAATATATCGTATAGCTGCCATATAAAAAACTGGCAGAAATATATCATGCTCCAAGGGTATATAAACTTCTGTCGAGCCGAAGTTAGCTTTCCTGTATTTTTAGATTTACCATCGAAGCCTTAGCTCGCGGGCTATGGGTATCTTTACACAAGCAATTGCCTCAGAACAACATTGACCACTTGAGTATCAAGGGCGTCTCGAAAATGATGCAAAAAATTCTATGAATGAAATTCGTCATTTGCACTAGGAGAAAGTAAAATTTTGTTTCGAAATGTCTTTGGTGTAAGATACGACAATCCGTTCCGGTACGAGACCTACTATTGATAACTTTGAACTGAAGCATTTTAATGACATGATCTGTTTTTCTGCCAGTATAAAAATGCCTATAAACCGCGAACCAAGGCTTCGTTGGTAAAACTGGAAAAGCAGTTCGGACTATTTTTATGTCTAGTTTATGGCCTATATGGACTCGATAATGGGTGCTTTCAAATGTGGTACCCGCTATCGCAGTTTTTTGATTCATGTTACCATCTCTTGAGGACTCATTTTATTGGTCAGCATCTCAATATGTTTGATATCTTACAAAATTCTATCGAGTGGTTTTGGGAATTTGATAAAAACAATTGTGGTGATTCCCTTCATCTTTGGTGAATTTTCCAAAATTTTAGCTCTCATCTTTATTTGACCAGCAACAGATGTTGTAACTGTGTGTTGCTAGTATAAATGTGCCCATTAAACGCGAACTTGACGTGCTTAAGAAAAACAGGGTATGAGGAGTTGCTACCTGATGCCTCTAGTTTCACATTTTATTGGTTTGAAGGTTTTGAGGCCACAGTGCAAACAATTTATAGGGTCGGAATTATGTTTCCACCCAGTGATTCATAGTGTTACACAACTTCGTTATACAATTTTACCCATTTCAATGAGTGCAGGGTATAGCAATAGAGGAAAGCTAACTTCGGCTCGGCCGAAGTGTGTATATCCTTGAAGCGCGTAAGCTTAAAGAAATAAAGGTTTTGATTTTCATGGAACAATTTGAATTCCGCTTTGAACCAAGTGAGTTGAGTGATTTCCCAAGCTCACCAATAGATGGCGCCACTTTCACGCGGCCCGTCGTTTATATGTCAGCTATTTGAAATCATACTCCGAAGAAAATATTTATGACAAAAAAGTTTTTCTCACTAGAACTACCTTTTCGATCGATCGTTCCTACCGCAGCTATTTATATGATATAGCCATCTGATTTGGATCAAACTTGATTGAATTGTGTGGAAGCATATGGTATTAATCAGTATAGAACATACATCTACAATTAGAAAAGTCGCCAAATCACAATTGTTTCAACGCTAAGCTAACTTGGTCTCTATAACCTTGCAAATGTTGTTACCATAGGGTTTCTTGTTTAGGCACCCAGCGTATTTAACCGATTCATTTCAATCGCAGGCCTGGCTAAGCAGATTTTCCCTTCGTTTGGAGAAGTCATAAATTGGGTCGCCCCATCTGTATGATGCCATGAAAGCTGGGAAATGGGTATAGGAAATAAATATCACATAACTTTTAAACTGAGAATTGGATTCTGTTTAAAGGTACTAAGAAATTCTGTTGGCCTTCAAAACACATTTTCCGTATTTGCTATCTAGTTTTATAGTTCAACTCTTAGACTAGCTCAAAATCGATTTCCTTACAATGATTGGTGTGATGCGACTGGGGAATTGTGTTAGCAAAACTCTAAATTGAAGTTTCCGTGCGGAAAAGTAAAAGAAATGTCAAGCAGCCGGAGGCAGTGGCATTTGGGGGCGGAATGCCAGATTCACGCCCTGCCATTTTTTTGTTCCTCTCCTTGTGATTTGAAATTTGGGTCCCCAGGGCATACACATTTTGTTGTGCTGTTGTTGCCAGGCCAAGGTTGGCCATTCTTCTATTTCCACTTTTTGTTAATGCTCTGCATACAAATGAGGAAAATGAGAAAAAAAGCTGAAGGAAAAAGGGTTGATGGCCATTCTTTTCGCTTTCTTGCAGACTCTACCCAAGGTACCTGTCCCACCGCTGGAAGAAACGATGGCCGACTATATTCGAGCGCTGGAACCCATCACGACACCGGCTCAGCTGGAGCATACCAAGGAACTGATCAAACAGTTCACCGCACCGCAGGGCCTGGGCCCGCAGCTGCATCAGTACCTGCTGGAGAAGCGCGAGGCCGAGGATAACTGGGTAAGATTGCGTTTGAATCATTGCACTATGCTTTATTCAAGGAATACATGTGGTTGGAAATCGAATTAAAATGTAGAAACGGTTGCGACTTATTTAGCGCCACCGGCCGTTGGTGGTTCGTCGTTAATAGTGGGTGCCGTGGGCACGGGGGTTTGGGGAGCGGGCACATCAGAGTCGCCCGGCGACGGCGGCAGAGGTATATCAATGGTGGTGCCCGAGGGCGTGATAACACCCGAACTGTCACCGGGCGTTGTAGTCGTCCCAGGACCCTCAGTGGGTGGCGTTGGCATCGTTGGTGTGGAATCGCCAGGCGCCGGGGTTGTAGTCGTGGTGTCGGCCGGCGGCGTTTTGGTAGTAGTAGTAGTAGAAGCAGGGGGAGCGCCGGTGGTGGTTGTGGTCGGGGCAGTTGAGTTATCCATTGGTGCGCATTGCACGCTCACGGATAGGCCTTCGCAGCCCACAGCTGGGATATAATTCTGGCAGGTGGTGCACTGCTGGGTCACGTAGCTAAAGTAGGGCGTGGCCTTGGGACAATCAGTCAGCACTGGCGACTTGGTCAGGCAGTTGTAGTAGGTGGTGCAGTCCAGGTAGTTGGGCAGCTTGATGTTGTACTTGTTGGACACACACTCGACGGGATCGATCACCTCCTTGTAATCAGGTGGGACGCAGGTTTGTGCCTGGGCATTCGTGGCCAGGAAGGCGGCGATCACAATCAGCACTGGGAAAGGTGTGGAAAGAGAGAATAGGGGATGGAGGGATATTCCGTTGGCTAGCTGCTTACCGGCTCTCATATTTTTTCTGGGATTCTTGCGGCTGGGCTGGGACGGCTTCTATGTCTTGCTGGTAAGTCGGTGCGGCGATCACTGCTTCACTCAGCCAAAGACAAAGCCTTTTTATGGCGCGCCGCTGCCAAGTGAAACATTTTTAATCAGTTACCTGCTAGATTAATACTTGTCTTGCAAAATTGAAATCGAAACCTGCCATAGGTAAAACGAAATAATTGAAATGAGCGCCTTACACCCCACCGCCGTGTAACCTGGGTAATCTCTGGCGCAGATAACAGATGGCGGAAACAGAACGCAACCCTGATGGTATTATCGGAGTCGGTAATGGTAGTGGTAATGGGTAACGGGAACTACCGATCATCTATTTGTGGCAGAGCACAAAATGTCGCCATGACTTCATGATATTTCTGCTGAATTGGAATTCTTTTTTATTTTGTATTTGCCAATTTACCATTGGTATGCAGATAAGAGCCTCGATATCAATGTTGGGGAGCGAGAGTGTTTTGATTCTCTGAAAATATTGTCGGGTTATCAGCATCCCATTGTAATATACGAAGATAGAAAATCGCTTATCTAGCATTTCGATTTGCACTATATAAGAAAGAATAACACATTTACGATCCTGCAAATCTATCCCCACTTTAAAGTAATCAGTCTTATTTATCGATCCATTACTTAGTACAACACAAAAAAAAACCCGGCATAAGACCCTTAAATTATGCTAAAAAGAACCTCACCTCATACCCAGTTTTTCAAATGAAGCTTTCTATAATCTTTTTTTTGGGTGAGAGCTATCACCCTAATACATCAAATCAATGTTTGAAATCTATCAAAAAAAATTTTCAAATCATCGAAACAGTTGTGGACACTTTAAATGCGATTATCTCAGAACCACTTTTTCCCAAATGGTTGCAATAATTTAAGATCATAAGGAATGTTTCAGACCACTTTTCGTGACCGACAAATCATCAAATCGCGGAAAATTACCGTTGAGGATCAAAAATAGTAATATTGTCAAACAAAACAACCAAGTACAAAACCATGCAAGGAGTAATGCATAAGAGCAATTCGCATCTGGGGGATCTCCATGGTAATAAAACCGCTAAGTGCTTAAGAAACTGCTTTTCGATTCCAAAAATGAGCACACTTGAGCACAACATTACCATGATTATTATAATACTGAACAGCGGTATATACCATGGATGACCATTAATGAAGAACATAGATCCGGCACGATATTTTTCCGCGATTTTATGATTTTTCATCACGGAAAGTGGTCTGAAACATTCCTTATGATCTTGGCTATATTATTTACCATTGAAGAGATTGCTATGTGACGCTATAAAATTATTATTTGTCATCTTTAAGATATGACCGCTTTCACAGCTCGATTATAATTTTAAAAAAGAAAACCATTTGCGAACTCTTCAGATCAATATGAACCAAAACGGTCTTCGATGGTATTCATCACCTTAATTAATTCAAATCGAAAAATAAAATCGTTCATTTCCAATTGCAGAGAGACTTTACATTGACAAACACTAAAAAATTGGTAAATAAATATTTTTTATTTATTCGTAGCTGTGAAAAATTTTAAAAAATAAATTCAACAAATTCGGAAGTATTGGCCCTCCGCAATTCTATCGTAGAATTTCCACACTTACTTCAATCCGCTTGTACTCTCCCACTCTAGCTTTCTACATACGTCCATATTCATTTAGCAAATTTTATACGACCGGCACGTGTAGAAATAAATCGAAAATTAAATATTTAATTATAAAATAATGAGTAAAACGGTGCGGTTCCTACGATTCTGCGATGCCACGGTGCCAATTTGACAGCTGGGTAATCGCATTTTTTTTTATCATACTCGGCGAGTACTACAGGGTTGTCCATATTCGAGGGACCCATCTGGCAACGCCATAACTTTTGACAGAGATGTCAGATCGCTTAATGACATACCGCGTTTGAAGCGTCAGTCCAAGCAGATTTTTACCATGGAACAATACACGCCACGCGAGCGCTCTGAAATAGTTGAAATTTACATTCAACAGAACAAGTCAATTGTGAAAACTCAACGTGCTTTTAAAAAATTAAAAATTAAGCCCATTTCACATTGAATGGGACCGTAAATAAGCAAAATTGCCGTATTTACGCCACTGAAAATCCTCAGGAGATTCAAGAAGTGCCTCTTCATGACGAAAAAGTCACAGTTTGGTGCGGCGTTAGTGCGAAAACGGTCATTGGGCCGTTTTTCTTCCAAAATGAAAATGGCCATGCTGTTACCATCAACCAGGAGCGTTATCGCGACATGATGACCAATTTTGTGATGCCAATTATTCGTCGAAAGCGTATGAGGCAGTTCTGGTTTCAACAAGACGGCGCTCCACCGCACACAAGTCGCATAACAATCGATTTTCTGAAGAAATTGTTTCCGGGCCGTTTGATGTCGAAAAGTGGAGATTTGGACTGGCCAACGCGTTCGCCCGATTTGACGCCGCCTGACTTCTTCTTGTGGGGATATTTGAAGTCAAAGGTTTACGTTAACAAGCCAAGGACCGTAGAAGAGCTCAAGGACAACATTCGTGAAGAAATAGCCCCTATTCCGGACGAAATGTTGGCGAAATCGATGGAAAATGCTGCAAAAAGGGCACAATACGCCATCAACGCCAGAGGCGGCCATTTGAGAGATATCATATTCAAAAATTGATGTAAACAAATCTACTTGGAACAAATTAAATGATTAAGATTGCCAACCGCCAAATTTTTATTTTTTTCTTTGATTTTTAAAAAAACATGGGTCCGTCGAATATGGGCAACCTTTTTTTTTTTACTTAGGCTGACTTCACACTTTTCGACACATGACCCCTGATAACTTAGTAGTCCTGATTTTTGTTAGGTTTTAAATTTGAAAAGCTTGGGAAATACAGGCCTACTAAAATATTATGTCTCATGTGTCGAACAGTGTGAAGGCAGCCTTACTGATTAATATTACGTGCTTTTACATACTTCTGTCAAGTTTGATCATAATCAAATAGCCATAATGTTAGCTGCCATAGGAACGATCGGTCGAAAAGGTTTTCTAGTGAGAAATATTTTTTGATGTTAAACATCTTTAATTTTGGTACGGCAGATTTTAGTAGGGAGTAAAATTTGATTTCAGCGTCACGTGACGCTGATTTAGAATTATTGTTTTAGCGGAGTATCCCAGGGGGAGAGGGGTGAAAGAAGGGTGAAAGTGGGTAGAAAAGAGGGGAGTGATAGGCAGTGGGAGGAACGTGGAAGGAAAGTAGGGGTGACTCAACAGTGACTTGATAGTG
This sequence comes from Lordiphosa stackelbergi, assembly GCA_018904235.1. Taxonomy (NCBI): domain Eukaryota; kingdom Metazoa; phylum Arthropoda; class Insecta; order Diptera; family Drosophilidae; genus Lordiphosa; species Lordiphosa stackelbergi. The sequence goes on from JAEIFU010000348.1 coordinate 95,012, forward strand.
ACTAAACAGTGACTGAACAATGACTTGAAAGTGACTAAACAGTGACTTTTCGGTGACTTAACAGTGACTAAACAGTGACTTGACAGTGACTAAGCAGTGACTAGACAGTGACTTAACGGTGACTTAACAGTGACATGACAGTGATTAAATAGTGACTTGACAGTGACTAAACAGTGAAGTGACTGTGACTTAACGACGACTTGACAGTGACTGATCGATCACTTGACTGTGTCTTGAGCAGTGACTAATCAGTGACTTGTCAGCAGGGTTCCTAAATAACACACAAATGTACAAAACATCAAGTTCTAAACAAAGTAGAAAACAGTAAGCATTGATTTTTTCATTGTTTTTATTAGAAATTTTCAAAATGTTTTAAACAGTGTTCCATAAAGTTTTTGTCAAAATAACAAACATTGTCTAATTTTTTTGAACACTTTTTTTAAAACAAAGTGTGTTTCTAATACTAAATACATGTTTATACGCCAGCTATTTGCAATAGAAATAATTTGTAAATAGTCCAACTCACCGTTTATACGCCTAATATTGTACGTAAGTAAATGTGTTTTAGTGTTGCCGGGTTGGCAGAACTGAGTATCTGGTAACATTGATATGAAAATCAGTGTTGCCTGATGAGAACTGAGAATGTGGAAACGTTGATAAGAAAATCACATAAAATTAAGTTTAATGATAGATTCTAAAGTAATGTTTCTGCTAATAGTTAATGCAAAAACGAAACCAATTGCACAAAAGAGTGCTCGATAGACATTTACATTTTCTCATTTTCTAGTGGCAAGTGAAAGAAGACAACGCCGCCATCAAACCATTATTGAGAGATATTAAAGTAATTTTTGGTTTCCATTGTCTGCTGTAATTAAACAGATTTGAGACTAGACCAAGAAGAGACCAGACATATATAAAACTTCTTGGCAATAATTTTGCCATGTGGAATGAGAACTACTTATGTTACCGTATTAATTTCACAAATACGAATATACATTCATACATATACATAAATAATACGACATGAAAATAAAAATAAAACTTAATTTCTCTTTTAATTCAAAACATAATTCAATAAGCTTCAGTCACAGGACTTTTACAGCAGTTCATATAAATGTGTAATGTGATTAGATTCAAAGTATCTCAAGATAGAATAAGTTAAAAGGTTTTATTCTTATTTTTGAAGCAGTTCAAGCAGCATTTCTTAGTCTCGTTTCTCGGTTCTCTTTGCCATCACATCATTAGATTCACGTAAATAATGAGCTAAACACGAGGCATTCTTTTTTTATAAATCAGTATGAATAATGATTACAGATCACATAGAATTACAACCTACTTTTTTTTCTTTTGAAGCCTTCTTCACGGCTTTGCGGCTCTGATAACAAGATTCCTCATTTGTAAGATTTGTTTCATCATCGAATTATTTAATCTCCCGCTGACATCGAAAATGTTCTTGGGTGTGGTCCCTCCACCTGCCATAACCTCTTCAATTTTCTATGTAAGCATTTCTTACTAATGTGGTATCCATTCCCACAGCTAAAAAGTTCATTTTGTCTGCTGTTTTATGTGAATCTCATACGCATTTAATAAGAGTTTTTACAAAACTTTTTACAAATTATGGTATTATTGGCATACCATTCATGACCAATTGTAAGCAATTTACATTGTTGTTACGACGTGTTTTGTCATCACAGTGTTCTTCGTCCGCCGTGGTCCAATCTGAAATGCTTGTTTTCAGTTTTTATTTTAATATTTGCTAATTTCCTTCGCCAGCAGTCGATACAATATCAACAACAATTTTGCAGGGCTACCATATAGTTGAAACAACAAAAATCACTGAAAAGAGTGGCAACGCCTGAGCACACTAATTGCAAATAAGTCTACTAATCAGTAATTGTTTCCGTGATTAGTTATTTGCAAATTAAAAAATTAACTCAGCGTTTATACGCAAAAATTTGTTAATTACAAAACTGTTATTTGCAAATACGTGACGCGTATAAACGTAGTGACAGCCAACAAATAAAAAAACATGTTTATTTAATTTTGAACATTTTATTTTTAGACATATTGAAAGCGATAACATTTTGTACACTGTAACTACAAATTATTTTCTGTGCATGGTTTTAAAGTATACTTTGCATTTCATGCTTGTGATTGAACTCGTACTGATACAAAAATAGCTATTGTTTTGAGGAAATTCTGAGCAAAATGACAATGATGATAGACTGAAAAAATGCGATACCAAGGAGCTGGTCTGGCTGTTAACGATTGGAGATTATATAAAAATTTTTGTAGCTATGTAAAGACTTAGCTAATACTTCTGGAAGAGAAATATATGAAAAAGGAGATAAGGAAGTAAAAGAAAATAAAAGGCTGTTTCGTTTTTTTGTATAAATATGTGGAATGTTAGCGAAAATGTGTTTAAATTAAATTATTGGTTTAAGTTTTTTTGAGTGAGTGAATGAGAGTAATTAAAATAAAAATTATATATATAAGGGATTTTATTATTTAATTAATTTATTTATTTTTTAGTATATAAAATTTTTATTTTTTTTTTTTTTTTTTTTTTTTTTTTTTTTTTTTTTATACCCTTGGAGAGGGTATATTAAAATGATCCGGATGTTTGTAACGCACAGAAGGGAAACATCTCCGACCACATAAAGTATATATATATATTCTTGATCAGCACGACGAGCTGAGTTGATATAGCCATGTCCGACTGACCTGTCGTCCGTCTGTCCGTCTGACTCCATGCTATCTCCCTCCGTCATTTTGAAGCTATCTCTGCCAAACTTTGCAACAAAAGCTCCTGGTACAAATACGCTGCATATTTGTCGGAACCGTTCGGATCGGATGACTATAGCATATAGCTGCCATAGAAACGATCGACCAGTTTTAGTGAAAAAAACTTTTTTGTTTTCAATGTTTTTCATGTCCCAGCCGTATTTATAAGTTTTCGTTTCATTTTTCACCGAGATTTATCGAAATCGGACAACTATAGTGTAAAGCCGTCAAACAAAAAGTGAGGAAAGTCAAAGTCGAAGAGCGAAAATTTTGTTTTCAACGCTATCGCTCCCAAACCCCGTATTAATAAGTTTTCTATGATTTCACATAATTTCAGCGAGATTTACGAAATCGGACAACTATATAGTATAGCTGCCATTTAAAGATAGATCTGAAAAAAGTCTTAGTAAAAAGATTTTTTTTTTTATTATTTTTTTTTCAGCCACGTTCCCACTTTGGACAGATCTACATTATATACCGCACAATTTTGTCAAGTTTGATTTTTAAATCAATATCAATTTGATATGGGCTGGTTAATTTGATATTTTTACAAATATCATTTTTATACCCTTGGAGAGGGTATATTAAAATTGTCCGGATGTTTGTAACGCACAGAAGGAAGCATCTCCGACCACATAAAGTATATATATTCTTGATCAGCGTGACGAGCTGAGTTGATATAGCCATGTCCGTCTGTCCGTCCGTCCGTCCGTCCGTCCGTCCGTCTGTCCGTCTGTTTCTATGCTATCTCCTCCGTCAGTTTTAAAGCTATCTCAACCAAACTTTGCACGAAGTCTTTTGGTACAAATACGCTGCACATTTGTCGGAACCGGCCGGATCGGATGACTATAGCATATAGCTGCCATAGGAACGATCGGTTGAAAAAGTAGTTTTAGTGAGAAAAACTTTTTGTTTTCAATGCTATCGCTCCCAACCCTCGTATTTATAAGTTTTTATGCTTTCACATAATTTCAGCAAGTTTTATCCAAATCGGGCAACTATATAGTATAGCTGCCATACAAAAGATAGGTCTGAAAAAAAGTTTTAGTATGAAAAACTTTTTTGTTTTCAATGCTATCGCTCCCAAACTCGTTACTGATCAATATTATATGCTAACACATAATTCTGTCAAGTCTGATCCAAATCGGATGACTATAGCATATAGCTGCCATAGGAATGATCGGTCGAAAAAATAGTTTTAGTGAGAAAAATTTTTTTGTTTTCAATGGTAGCGTCTTTTTACGTTCCAGTTATGAATATTATCTGTCTCAACACAATTTTTGAGAGTTTGATCAAAATCGGATGAATATATCGTATAGCTGCCATATAAAAAACTGGCAGAAATATATCATGCTCCAAGGGTATATAAACTTCGGTCGAGCCGAAGTTAGCTTTCCTCTATTTTTTTCATATCATTTCTATGCAATAACGTTTCATTTTAACCGAAAATAATATCAATTTGTCAAATGATATTAGAAAATATTAAACGAATATTTTTTTATTTTCGAAACTCTCACAATGGGAAAGGAATGTATAGAAAACGCGAAAATGAAAGAGACAGATAGAGTTCAAATTGAAACTTCAAGCAACGTAAAGAAATGTATAAGTAGGCTCACAGCCATGTGTCCAAACACATGCCTGATAGCTCAGTGCGGTAAGATGCCATGCCAATTTGTGATGTGCAGGTGGTCCCGAGTTCGATCCCCAGTCAAGGCGGCGGGGTGAAGAAATTATAAATTCGTTCTTTTTCTGTTTCTATAAAACAATAAAAAATAGTGCTTAGCTGAAACAAATCTTAGTAATATTGAAAATGTCAATTGTAATTATTTTTTTTTTGCCTTTTGTAATAATAAAATTATAAAAAATCAATTTTAATCTTATTAAAAAATATAATATTGAGCCCCAGATCATATCATTTTTTTTTTTTTTTTTTTTTGGTCGTTTTAAAGGATTTAAAGCAGGGTTTGTCAAGAAAAGAGGAAACAAAACGGAGCAAATTTTCAGCAACAGGCCACCAATAGCAAGTTTGCCCTCTCGGCATTTTTTCGACTGTGCCGGTGTGAATAGCGAAATGCGGCCCCTGTGGGCCAGGCGTGGCCCTCGTAGTGTCTTGAAACATTCTTAATGCACTTAGTCTTTTTGGCCATAACAGCTCCTCCAACGGGGCCAAGCCAAGCCTTCTCACAATCTATTGGCGTGTGTGCTTCAAATTTTTCGCACAAGAGAAAGGGACCTACGCCGAATCCGAACGGCAAAGTTTGAGAATTTGCATTTTCATGGCTAGATTACTTCACAGCTGGCGCCAATAGCTGGTGAAGGTGACCGTATGTGTAAAAGCTATTTTTCTAAAGAAAGAAAAAACTTTTATTATTAGATGTTCGGAGGCGGGATCGAACCGCCCAGCAGTCCAGCACACTAAACGCTGGGCCACCGACAGCCAAATATTTTTTTATTTTTAATTATTTGTAAGGGAAGTTCAGTTTGAAGTTACAGTGTTCAATATGTTATTGATTTCGTGTGTCCAAATGTAAAATAACATGTTTATTATTGTGTTAACAATGTAAGTGTTTAAAACACATCTCATTTTGAACTGTTCAAAATGCCTAGTGTTATTTATCAGTGTTGGTTATTCTGTCATAAGTTGTACAAAACACTGTTCAAAACATTTTGAATCACACATGTTATTTAAATAGGGGAGAGTGGGGGGTTGTGATCATAGTTTTGTTTTTCGAACTTCGTTCTGTTGATTTTTGAATTTTAGTTAAAACATGCACGAAACTTTCCTTATCATTAGTTTTAAAAAATATACTTTTGGGGTTTTTTTATTTCATATTAAAAAAGTGATTTTTTGACATTTCGAAAATTTGTGGGGGGTTGTAATCCACCCATTAAAAAGTTTGAAATTCGTGATTTCAAGCAAATATTCTTTATTAAATGAAAAATGAAAAATTGTTCTCATATTCTGAATAAAGAAATATCGATGAGAAGTGAAAATTGATTGACGGCATCAGGCTTGTTTTCTTTTATATACGAGCACTTTTTATTGGTGGCGCACAGTGGTCGGACTTGTATGGAAGTAGGCGACAAAAATAGTTGTAGGTGTTCTTCAGGTCTTTAATTTAAACAGTAAGCCTATAACAATACTATAAATCTATTTTAGTTAAAATACAAGTATATCATTTCTTAAAATACTTCTGAACAGAAAATTTATTAATAAAATAATTAATTAATCAACAATTAATTCAAAAGCAGACTCTTTAATTTGATTAATAACATCCATTTGACGATTCAGTATATGTGAAACTGTTTGATTAACTAAACTTTGTAAATCAACTTTAGCGATTGGATAACTGTAAGTTTTAGCTTGCAGAACATTATCGTAACTTGGTAAAATATTATATGAAATTTTGGAGTTAGTAAGTGTTGGTTTTAAGTTGAATAGGCATCTATTATAATAAATACCGTATATTCATAGCTAATTGCTTCAGTTAATGTTTGATTTGCTTTACAGAGACATTCTGTAATGCGTTTGCAGCGGACTCATCTATTTTAGCTATTTTGGATATTCGTCGTTTCTTTGTTCTTGAAGAAGACTCCTATTTAAAAAACTAGTCGGATCTGTGAAAGAGAGCTTCAAATCAAGCCAACTCAATTTTTCTGCAGAACAGCCAAATTGATACGATTCCATCTCCGGCCTCTTTTTCAAATCTTTAAAATTGTTTTACTTGATTTTGATTGAAAAGTGATTGTCAGTACTAATTTATAGGCAGGCTCTAGGTCATTAAGTTATGGATATTGTCCCACAACTTTTCTAAAACAAGACACGCACAACACAACAAAGGAGGCTGTGATCTTATTGTTGTAAGAAGTATTCTCTGTTTTCTTTTTTTGAAAGTTTGTCATTACTGATTTATAGCCAACCCCTCCTTTAAATCAAAACCCAGATAGGTACCTATTTTATGGAGCTGTCATGGAGCATTTTAATAAATGGCTCACCCTCAAGCGCAGCGATTTGACTGTCTACCTGAAGTGGGTTTTGGCTTTGATTACACACTTGGAAGTGGGAATAACACAGTTAACTCAGTTAACTCTTATTAATTGTTTCAGTTGTCATCCACAACACAATTTTGGACAACTTGGTGTTATCTTTGACTTCGATGTGCTGGTGTCGCATTACAATATCAGAATCAGACGTCAACAACTGACAATAACCAGAAATGGCAATCAATTAAAATTTCAGGCTGTCTTGAGTGATAAGAGCGCTATTCCCCCCGCCGACTTGGCCATTAAAGAAGTCAACTCCATCGACGTCTGGTTGCAATTTGGATATTTATTTACGTTTTTCTGTTATTTAGAGTTTTGAATGAAATTCCGCTTGCTGGAAGAGCTGTACATTTTGGGTTTGAGCTTGGTCGTCACTTAGGCAGTAGAGGCGTTCTTCTTTTGGGACTTGCTGGGTGGAGCGGGTTTCTTGGCAGCCTTGGCGGGCACTGGTGGGGACGGCTTCTTGGCGGCAGTCGACTTCTTGGCAGCACTAGACGCTGGCTTGGGTGGAGGAACTGGCTTCGCCGGGCCGGACACTACAGTGGGTGGTGTGGGCGGTGCTGGGGCGGGGGTGGGTGGGATGGGATGGATCACAGCGGAATGTTCGCTGTCGTGATGCTGATGCTCATGCTGCTCATGACCGACCACACCAATAACTGGTGGAGCATCGTCAATCACATGGGTAGTGATGGGTGCTGCCGTGGGCAGCACATCCATGGGTGGGGCGGGCACATACAGAGCCGGGGAGGAGCACTGCTGGAGCACAAACGTGAAGACTTCGCCGGGTGGGCAGTGCACAGTCAATTGACTGCCATAGACGCCCTGGCACACATAGTACTCAGAGTTGCTGTGGTAGCTGGGCCAGCGGATGCCAATCTCTTCACGGGTGCACTGCAGCCTGTAGTCTAGACGGGCCTGTGACACGGCCAACAGGCTGAGCAGGGTCAAAGCGAATACTGGAAGTAAGGTGGGGGGAGAATGAGAAGCAAGGTGGGGTTATGGAGCTGGTGGTGTGTACCTTTCATGTTGCTTGGGGCTGGGTTAGATCCGTGGGGTATCCGTGTAACTTAAAGGGAACTGTGGTACTGCTCTGATACGGGACCAGGTGCCATTATTTATAGTGCCTCACATTTGATTTCTTATCAAAGATCACAGATCGGAGATCTTACCGTTTGTGTCTTCTGATAAGCGAGAGGTCTTTTCGTGGTAAATGGGCCCAGCATCGGGCCAAGGGTCCCCACCCAGTTCTGGCTAATTGAATCTGTGTTGAACATGAAACGGATGTGGCTGCGATAATGATCTTTTCGTGTCGTCGTCTCTGCAGGCCTACTATTACTGGCTTAATGACATGTACATGGATGTGCGCATACCCTTACCCATTAACTCCAATCCTGGCATGGTGATGCCCCCGCGTCACTTCAAGACCGTCCACGATGTGGCCCATTTCGCTGCCGGCCTGCTGGATGGCATACTCACTCACAAGGAAATGCTAGACAGCGGTGAGTTGCCTCCAGAGCGAGCTGCCTCGCGCGAGAAGAACCAACCCCTGTGCATGGCCCAGTACTATCGTCTGTTGGGCTCCTGCCGCCGTCCCGGCGTTGAGAGAGACTCGCAGTATCTGCCACCGCGCCAGCGTGCCAGCGATGAGGATCGTCATGTGGTGGTCGTCTGTCGCAATCAGATGTACTGTGTGGTACTGCAGGCCAGCGATCGGGGCAAGCTTTCGGAGAGCGAAATTGCCTCCCAGATTCTGTATGTTCTGAGCGATGCTCCCTGTTTGCCGGCCAAGCCATCTCCTGTGGGACTACTCACCGCCGAGCCCAGGTCACGGTGGGCTCGAGATCGTGAAGCCCTGCAACTAGACGCAGCCAATCGTCGCAATCTGGAGCTGATTGAGACCGCTCTGTTGGTTCTATGCCTGGACGAGCCGTTGGGGGAGAATTTCAATGCACGAGGTTTCACTGGGGCTACACCCACTCTGCACAAGGCTGGTGACAGGGATGAGACGAACATGGCCCATGAGATGATCCATGGTGGTGGCAGTGAGTACAACTCGGGCAATCGTTGGTTCGACAAGACCATGCAGGTGAGTGGATTGCCAAAAATTCAACCTAAACTCAATGACTCCCCCGCCTTCCCCCCGCGCTTAGCTCATCATTTGCACGGATGGCAGCTGGGGTCTCTGCTATGAGCATTCCACCTCTGAGGGCATAGCCGTGGTGCAGTTGCTGGAGAAAATCCTTAAGAATATCGATGACCATCCCAACGAGGACACAGGCTTGCCCCAGCACCATTTGCCGCCACCAGAGCGTCTGGAATGGCAGGTGACCCTACAGCTGCAGCAAAGATTCGATCAGGCCTCCAAGACCGTGGACAAGGCCATCGATGACTTGGACTTTTATGTGTATCGCTATCAGGGTTATGGCAAGAGCTTCATCAAGTCGTGCCAGGTCAGTCCGGATGTGTATATACAACTGGCGCTGCAGTTGGCCCACTATAAGCTGTATGGTCATCTAGTGGCCACATACGAGAGTGCTTCCACCAGGCGGTTTCTGCATGTAAGTTGAGGGCATGTATTTGTGGGCCTTGGCTGAGTACCGTTTCTTATGCAGGGACGCGTGGACTGCATCAGGGCGGCCAGCTCGGAGGCTTTGGAATGGGCCAAGGCCATGTGTCAGGGCGCGGGAGCAAATGTACCCCTAGAGAGTGATCGCGAAGACGAGGAGGAGTCGCGCAAAGTCAAATTCAGCATTTACAGTGTGGGTATTCATTGAATGAACAAGAGGAAGAAAGCTTCTACTAAAGCTTCTACATTCCGTTCAAGACAGAAGGAGCATCTGCGTGAGCTATTCCGCTGCGCCGTGGCCCGCCAAACGGAGGTGATGGTCAAGAACATTCTGGGCAACGGCATTGACATTCCCCTGCTGGGCTTGCGTGAGGCCAGTCGGGAGGTCAACGGAGAGCTGCATGAGCTCTTCACGGACGAGTCGTTCAAGATCTCGCAGTGCTTCTTGCTCTCCACCAGTCAGGTATCAAGCAGACCGCCCCCAATTGTTGTGAGCACCAAGCACCTTGCACTCTTGTATCTCTGTTTGCACCACATAATCCTTTCTTGCACCCGCACCATTTCCCACAGCCGCACAGCAGTACGTAAGCTAGTCCCGGAGATCCATTGAAGCCTCTAATTACAACATCTGCTTCACAGGTGGCCTGCACCACAGACAGCTTCATGGGCTACGGACCGGTCACACCACGCGGCTATGGTTGCTCCTATAATCCACAGCCCGAGCAGATAGTCTTTTGTGTCTCGGCCTTTTATTCCTGCGAGGATACGAGCGCTTCCCGCTATGCAAAATCGCTGCAGGACTCGTTGGAGATTATGCGCGATCTACTGCAGATGTGAGGTGCAGACGGGACCACATTTAAATTAAATTAAAAAACACTGCTGGTTAACTAGCGTTCATTCTATTGACCAACCACCAAGTAAATCGTAAACCGATAAACCAAATTAAGTCTAAACGTAAACGTTGACCTAGCTTTTGATGCACGAATATTTTCTCAGCTTCCAGAGGCAACTTCTCTGCTTCCATTGCCGACCACTGGTGCAAATGAACAATAAATAGGCGGAACAAACCAGAGAATTACCTAGAGTGCTTTCCAACTCAATCACTCTTGCTTAAAACACTTTTTGTTATGAACAACCCAAAAAAAAACATACCCTATTTTCGGAAATTAATTTTTCAAGCCTAGGACAAATGACACTGCTCGACAGCATTTTTCCCCAAAGCTCCAAACCAACTTTTTCTAAAGTAAATTGACGCGTTATCGAGATATTATCGATAAACGGTTTTTTCGATTTTTCCAAAAGTTGCCTCCACTTAAACTCTCATAACTTTTTTGTTTTTCAATCGGTTTGAAAGCTCTAAACAAATTTTAAAAGAAAACACTTGGCCAAACAGTTTGTTCTCGGACAAAAATGAGCTGGGATCTGTGCTGTTAGAGCTATGGGCTCAAATAAAGAAAAAAAATTATTTTATTTTGCTAAATTTCAAAATTTATCGAAATTAAAACGCTTGTAGATTCATAACTATCCAAAATTGTTATGTTTTTTTAATTGGACAGTAAAAACTATTCAATTTACTTTAAAATAAGACCTCACATACAGAAATCGGACATGAAATGGCTTTTTTATTCAAGTTTTGGTGAAAAAGGGCAGACTGACAAGTTTTCAAATTACTTCAGCATTTACAAAAACCAAGTGATTCTTACACTCAAGAGTCAGATAATTTAATGTTCCCCTGATCGTACGTTACACTGTGACGGTTTGACACTTAAGTGTGACGCTACTGGACGCAGTGTAAACCGAACCTTAGTTGCTGTTAAAAATTATTATTGGCGTGTTTACCCCTAGAAAAATTATGGTTAATCTTAATTTAATTTCTAAGAACGTTTGGTAAATTAAGTCCAGAAAAGGCCCAAATTGAAATGCAAAAAGAGCGTTAACTTATTTTGCAATGTTTACGGGTTGCATGTTAAAACTATCGAACGACATAACAAAAAGGAGTCGCTTAAAATAACGTATTTTAATTACTTCAAACTGTCAATAAAAAATTAAGGTGCTAATGGGGTTCCACACCTGTTATGCGTAAATTGCCGTAGAATTTCGCAAAAGTAAGCTTCAGAAGAAAAAAAAATTTTGTATTTGATAGTCTAATGATTTAAAGGGTACAACAAGAGATCCAGAGTACGTTTGAAAAAATTGATACGAAATCTTCAGTATTTCTGGCTAGTTTTCAGGTAACACGGGCCTAGCCGAGCAATAATCAAAGATCCTTAATTGTCATTCCTACAGATTAATTCAAATTTTCATATAAAATTTTCAAATTAAAATAATTACAACAGTTTTCACAATGTCTCGAAATTTCACTTTCTGAACTCGAACCTTAACGCCTTTTAGAAAATTTGAGTGTCGAAAGCGATAGCAACGAGAGGATTCACCGAAATGATGTCAATTAAGCACAGGTACCAAGGCAACAGGGGCTTTAATAACACAAGTTTACACGATTTTTCATCCTCTGCAAATTGATGTCACTCCTTATGTAAAATCACGCGCTGAATCCAAATATGGAGCTTAAAAATTTCTCAGTAGAACAGATTTCGAGATAATCCCAATTTACCGTTTTTCGCATTTTTGAAAAAGGACCTCTCACTTAATTTCAATTATCTCAATTATGAAATAACTTATGAACAAGTTTTGTACACCAAATTAAAGCTAATAAAATTATCTTTCAATCGTTCATACATCATTTCAATGTCAAATTTGTGGTGTAGCTGCTAATTACAAAGATATCGAGAATTTTGTTTCATTTTTATCGAAAATTTGAAAAAACCGCAAATAACACCGTTATTTTCACCAAGAAAAAAATTTTCAAAAATTTCTTTCTCTTTTGGTTGATGTAACCTAATGTATAACAAATTCAAAAAGGGTTCATACATCGAAATCTGTTAGAAATTGTAGAAGTTATTAGCATTTATCTGAAAAATGAGCAATTTCAGTTTTACCGTTCAAGTGGTATTAAAAATGTCTATGGTCCGTTTTGCTCCCCCGTTTGTGTGCACAGTTTTTGAATTTGTTGAAAAGCTTTTAGAGATCAGCACAGACACTAGTTGATCCGTTGTACAATGATTTTGGTCCGACCCCTAGGTAACTGTAAAGCATGACCCATCTGAATCAGCCGATGACTTAGAAAACTATCAAGAACACGCAAAAGAGAGAAATCCCTTCTGCCAAAGTGGACTATCGATCTAATAAGAGATCTAGATCTTTCAAAAGAAAAATCTGAAACTTTAGCATCACGCTTGCAAGAACGGAATTTGTTAAAGGATGATGTCAAAATAACATACTATATCGGCAAAAGCGCTATGCTGAGTATTACTTGAAAATAAAATAATATTTGTTCTTGCAATGATGTGTGTGGTTTATTTGAGGAGTTTAGTCAAGTGGCGTTTGCTTATCGCAAGTTTAGTCTAAAAGCGGAATTGTCGCACCAGGGAAACATCAAGCCTTCGACACCGATAGCGCATGCCGTTAATATAAAAGAATCATATGAATCAATGGCCATGTTGCTTGATTTGATTAACTACAAGGAACATAACTGGAAAATTTGCGCAGATCTCAAAGTTGTTGCAATAGTTTCAGGATTGCAACAAGGATATACCAAACACATGTTTTTTTGTGTGCAAATGGGACAGTCGAGAACGCCACGAGCACTACGTTCGAATGGCCGGTCAGAACGAATTACATAGTTGGACAAGAAAATGTAAAGTTCGAGCCACTTGTCATAAAAAACTGGGTTTATTTAAAAATTTTGTGAAGGCTCTACAAAAAGACGATGATGCATTTGCATATGTGAAGAGTGTGTTCCCTTACCTATCAGAGGCAAAGATCAAAGAGGGTGTGTTTGTTGGGCCGCAAATAAAAAAAAATTTTCAAGGACTCACACTTCAATTCAACGTTGTCCAAGGATGAAGAGGACGCATGTAATTCATTCCGTTGTGTTGTCACTTCATTTCTTGGAAATTTCAGAAGTCCTAACTATAAGGAAGTCGTCGCACATTTAATAAGAAATTATAAGCAAATAGGTAAAGGTTGTATATTATATTAAAGTTTTCATTACACTCAAACGCTGCACATTGTATTGCAAACAGGAGTAAAAATATCGTTGAAACTTCATTTTTTTGGATTCCCGTTTGGATTTCTTCCCTGAAAACCTCGGCGATGAGAGTGATGAGCATGGTGAACGATTTCATCAGGATATGAAGAGTATGGGACGCCGCTAACAAGGATTTGAGGCCATGGTGGGAGACTTTTGTTGGTTTCTTGCGCGAGAGGAAAACTGTGCACACAAACGGGGGAGCAAAATGGACCATAGACATTTTTAATACCACTTGAACGGTAAAACTGAAATTGCTCATTTTTTAGATAAATGCTAATAACTTCTACAATTTCTAACAGATTTCAATATATGAACACTTTTTGAATTTGTTATACATTAGGTTACATCATCCAAAAGAGAAAGAAATTTTTGAAAATTTTTTTCTTGGTGAAAATAACGGTGTTATTTGCGGTTTTTTCAAATTTTCGATAAAAATGAAACAAAATTCTCGATATCTTTGTAATTAGCAGCTACACCACAAATTTGACATTGAAATGATGTATGAACGATTGAAAGATAATTTTATTAGCTTTAATTTGGTGTACAAAACTTGTTCATAAGTTATTTCATAATTGAGATAATTGAAATTAAGTGAGAGGTCCTTTTTCAAAAATGCGAAAAACGGTAAATTGGGATTATCTCGAAATCTGTTCTACTGAGAAATTTATAAGCTCCATATTCGGATTCAGCGCGTGATTTTACATAAGGAGTGACATCAAATTGTAGAGGATGAAAAAAATTTAATATACTGGTAGAACAGCTTGTGTAATTATTGTCATGGACTCATCCGAGAGTCTCAAAGAATCGCATACTGCCGCAAAAAGTGGTGCCCTATATTTTGAAAGTGATTAAAATGAAATTTTATTGATTTTGCAATAAATATGTTTTATTAGAATTATTCTACGCCTGAGCTCACTAAAACCACTCAAAAACAGCCCACAGCCACAGAAAAAACAGCCCCAGCGGCATCTCAAGAAAACTATAGTTTTGTCTATTTCACCAAAAAAATTCATAAAAAATCCACCTTATGTCCGATTTCTGTATGTGAGGTCTTATTTTAAAGTAAATTGAATATTTTTTACTGTCCAATTAAAAAAACATAACAATTTTGTATAGTTATGAATCTACAAGCGTTTTAATTTCGATAAATTTTGAAATTTAGCAAAATAAAATAATTTTTTTTCTTTATTTGAGCCCATAGCTCTAACAGCACAGATCCCAGCTCATTTTTGTCCGAGAACAAACTGTTTGGCCAAGTATTTTCTTTTAAAATTTGTTTAGAGCATTCAAACCGATTGAAAAACAAAAAAGTTATGAGAGTTTAAGTGGAGGCAACTTTTGGAAAAATAAAAAAAACCGTTTATCGATAATATCTCGATAACGCGTCAATTTACTTTAAAAAAAGTTGGTTTGGAGCTTTGGGGAAAAATGCTGTGTAATCCTTTGCTAATGCAGTTAGAACGTAGATGCAGTCGACTGTTGAGTATCCTTCTCTGAATCCCATCTGGTTTTCACTTAAGAGCTGGTTTCGGTTGGTGAAATTGACCAGGCGAATAAGAAGAACTGACGCGAATACGTTCGTTGCTATTTTTGGCTCGATAAGCCTAAACAAAAGTATTTCGACGACAAGTCATTGTTGGAGTAATATTTTCTATTTCTGTGTATTCAATATTTTGAACGTTTAAGAAAAAAACTCCAATTCAAGTTCGTTTGTTTTGTCGTCAGCAAAAATGGAAAATTGAAGACATCAATAAAAAGCGGCCAAATAATTCCAGGTTACCTACGAGTCTCTAGGTAACTTAAGGCCCTCTTTTTTTTTTTTTCAAGTTTTTTTTTCTATTTTTTTATTTTTTAGCTTAGATATTCAAAAATATTATCCCAAAAGGATGTTTCAAAATTCGAAATACTTTAGAAGATTTGGCCTTTCTTGTCGACCAATGTGTTCACAAACACAAGTAATTTTTACATTACTTCAAACTTTGAACGCGTTTTTCTCGAAACCACGTTTTTTTAAAATGGTGCCCACGTTTTCTCAAGTTCTACCGAACTGATTTTAATGATGTAGGGTTTTATGGACGCAAAATTAACGTGGCAAAACAAATGGTCCAAAATCGATTTTTCGGTTTTAAAAAGCCGACATTTTTTCAAATTCAATTTTATTTTCACAATTCTGCTACGGACGATAAAGGCACTCATACTAACCAACTTCCCATCTTCCGTTTTGCTTTCTGATTATTGTAACTCCCGGAAACGTGGGCACCGTCGACACATCGTTTTTTGGAAGAGCCTACTTTGGATCCCGAGAACTTTTTAAACAGCAGAGAGAACAAATTTTTAATTTTGTATTTTTTTTAATGAATAGTACAACCAACTACAAAAAACAGAATTACAAAATCTCTTTCTGATTTCTTTCCACGAAATTTAAAAAACATGTAAAATTTAGTCCTCTAGACCAGAAGACGGCCTTAAATCACAAAAAAAAAAATCACAATTCTAAAGACCGAATGAAGGCACGCTTAACGTTTTTATGGGGCAACTGTAGTCTACTCAGTGCTGAATCAGTACTAAATAAAGACCTGATTTGGAAGGGCTGGTTTTAAATACATGGCTTCTCTTAGATGCATTTCGTTTATGAATTTAACATAGGTATAACGGCCTTTGAGAAACTTTGCTTAATATACTCTGTACCAAAGGTACATTTACAAGGGGTACTATTTATATTTTGGGAACTGGTCACACTTAATTCAATAACTCAAATCTGGTAATACCAAATAAAAGTTTGATATTTTTTAGCAAAAACCAAATAAAATAAAATAAAATAAATAAATAAATGCATTTTCAAAATTGCATTTTAATACCCAGAAAAAGATGATCCCGGTAGAATGGATATTCGAATTATCCACTTTAAGATCCATTTTTTTAATTTTCACATTTTTCAGCTTCTTTGGATGAAGAATAAAAATCAATGAAATATTTTTTTCTGTTATAAATGCACGAAAATATCCAATGGATGGATGGTTAACTATCCAGTCCAAATGGATACCGAAAATATTCTGGGGATCATCAAAAACTATCCTTTGTTTTCTCAGTGTAACAATTTTCAGCTTCCAAATGGCTAGATGTAGCAACTAAACATCTTAACTGGCAACACTGGACGGGGCTAATTTATTTTGCTCCATTTCGACTCAAGCAAATTTCAAACGAACTCAAATTCACCACCTTTTGTTATCTATAAGACTGTGACACATTATTAAACTGAAAAAAGTTGATCGCTTTAAGACCAAAGAAGGGTGTGATGAAAGTATAAATACCTTGTCAGGGCTTGGTTTAATTAGCTGCCGTTTTATTTTTATTGCACTGTGAACTTTTCACCTTCTGAGTAGGATTTACAATGCCTGGTCTCGTAAGCTACTTTGAATTTTGCTTTAATATCTTCAGCAAAGCTGTTGGTCTTGCTTTGCCCTACAAAACATTTCTTAGAAACTGAACCAAAAATAGTTTCATTTAGGCAAATCAAGAAATTGGCGCCTTTGTTAGGGAGAGAATTTTGCCCACTAACAACAGAAGGACCGATACGGTGAACGCATACACACACAAAGATTCTGTAAGATGGCGATTGCTACTGTGTCAGATTTTGCTACAAGCCGGCCTTTGGGATTCTCAAGCGTTCTTTCATGAGGTAGTCCCAGCCAGCTCATAGAAGACAAGCGAAGATCGCTGATGATTGAATTGAGAAAATTCATGAAATAGCTATACGATCAACCTGATCCTATGTGATGCTGTGCGTTTCTTCTTTTTGAAATGTTATGAACAAAATCATAACTTATTGACCTAGAGCCTGCTAAAAGGTTCAATGATTAATTTCTTTATAGCAAGTGAAAAAAATATCATCTTCATCCGCATCACTGGAGATTAAGAGGAAGATTATTGAAAATTTATACTTGATCAGGGAGCAAGTTGTTGAACACGGCCGGTATGTTGTGAATGAATCTGTTTGGTGAAATTTTGTTGGGATATGTTTTTTTTAAAGCTAAGAAATGGTACCATACGACAATATCAGAAAACGTTCCATCACAAGTGTGGGATTCTTTATAAAAAGCTGACAAAAAGGTCAGAAACAGTTATTTTAGGTAACTTGAAGCTCATATAAAAACAAACGTAATGGATCATTTAACAAAACAGACTCGTGTTCAGCACACGAAAATCATCTAGAATCGTCACCACCCTTTCTATAAACAGAATCGAAATATAGAAATACCTAAATCATATCGTATGAATTCCAAATTGTTTACATTCACTATTTTCGCCGATTTCTTTCTCTTACTTAACGTGCACTGAACAATTTGGATCCGGCTATTGTTATGCTCTTTAGCCATATGGATGCTACCCATATATGCTTTACCTTTTCCCATGTAGAACATATCCATATATAAAAAAAAAAAATCAAAGACTAGTCAATTAAATGTTTTAGAGCAATTTTATGCGCAATTGTTAGTGCTGTTAATTAAATGTGTTAAATATGCAATATAAATTATATTAAAACTACGAACTAACCCACTTGGTTATCAATACTTATTAATATAGTTTGACAGTCACTGTGACCAAGTCGCCCAAAAAGTATGCTTTGTCAAATTTATGGAAATTCTACACAAACATACATACTCTACGCATGTTACTCTACATTTTGTTGCTTGTTTCATATCTGTTGAAATATTCCCATGTTAATTCCAAATAAACAGCAATAAAGGTATACCAAAACTAGATGCTTTCTGGTATGAAATATATACATATAACTTATAGATGAGACTTGAGACGTAACAATACATATCAATAAATTTATACACTGTGTAAGCTATAGAGATACCTAGAAACCAAATGGGTAAAAATTCATCAAAGTGGAAAGAATACTGAGAAGAATATATATAAAGAAATATCTGTTTCAAATGTTAGCGAACTGTGTGTTTTGTAGTGATTATCTATATATATATACATATATATATACATGTATATGTGTGTTATTTACAAATGGAATATACAAATTATATGGAAAATGTTAAAAGTCTAACTAGTTGCTGTGTTCATTGTTGCTATATATGTATATGAATTTGTTTAAAACTGTTAACCAAACTATCGCCATGAACTATCCAAAACTATAACTATATAACCCCAATACACTGACAAAACTTGTGTTATTGTTTGTCGTTAAGTTTGATTTGTGTTTCATGTATGCAAAAATAATCATCAACAAAAAGTAAAAAAGAAATAAATGCATTATAAAGCAGCAAAAAATACGGATCTTTTATTGGGAAGGAATGGAAATTGAATAAAAAAAAAAAACAAATTTTAAACAAAAACAAGCGATCCAGGTAATAATTTAAAACTATGATAATATTTTAAAAATATGCTAATAAAGTAAGCTAGTGTTTACAAAAATGTTATCCATCCGTACAGTTCAAAATCACAAGCTTTCTCATTGGTATATAAATCAGAAAGAGCACTCTTTCGAAAGAAGAAAACTAACAGGAAGTAGAAATACCAGCAACAAGATCCGGTCGGTTCCGACATATTAGCAGCGTGCAGTAAAAAGAAGATTCTGTGCAAAGTTTCAGCTCGATAGCTCCAAAACTGAGGGACTAGTTCGCGTAGAAACAGACAGACGGACAGACGGACGGACAAAGCTTAATCGACTCAGCTCGTCATGCTGATCAAGAATATATATACTTTATGTGGTCGGAGATGATTCCTTCTATGCGTTGCACACTTCTGGGCAAAATTATAATACACTTTTCAAGTGTATAAAAAAGGGAAAACGTACACAGCGGATTTTGCATATTTGCATATTTTGAACCGCTTGTCGGATTTAATTTCGTCTTATTTTTATTGAAAAATGATGTAAGTCCTCTAAAAACTATATTGCATATTAATTGCAAAATATGCAGAGTATGCAAAATATGCAAAAACCTATATGATATGAAACTCCATGTTTCAGATCACATATTTCCAGGTAGGCCAGGGTTACTAAAAGGTCACCAACAAAAGATGAGTGATAAAAAATACTTTTGATTTATAAACGGCTAAAAGATTTGCTATAAAACTGTTTTGAAATACATTTTTCCATATGACCGGCGTCATTTGCTCAGGTTTCGGAAGTTATTTTCGCGAGTTATTTTAACCTATTTACTGTGACTGTCGACTTTTATAATCGCGAAATAATACGGTTCTCCATGGTAACAAGAGCGCTAATTACTTAAGAAACTGCTCTTCAAGTCCACAAATGGCCACACATAGTAACATTGCCATTTGACAATACTGAACCGCGATAAATACCATGGAAGACCAATACTAAAGAATATAGTCAAGATTATAGGAATCATTTTAAACCACTTTCCGTTACCGACAAATCATTAAATCGCGGAAAAATACCAAAGAGGATCAAAAATATTAACAATTCCAAACAAATTGTACTCCCTATAGAGTGAAAAATCCTAGGACTAATGCATAAGAGCCATTCGAAGCTAAGGGTTCTCCATGGTAATAAGACCGCTAATTACTCAAGAAACTGCTTTGCAATACCACAAATTATAATAACAGAGTCATGATTATGACACTACTGAACCGCGAAATACATAATGGAGGACCAATGCTAAAGAATATAGTCTCTTATTTACCCGTCTTTAATTGCCAACCATTAAATCTTCGTGATAGTCTAAACAAATCATAAAATTTTGTATATATTCCGATTTTTTGGACCGATCTTGATCTTGACCCGTCAATTTACCCGTCCACATTATACAAAAAGTTTTAGACCGTTGGATCCAACCATTTACGCGTCTACAATCGCCATCTATCAAATCTTAATGATTTCAAAAAATCAAAAAATTTTGAAATTTTGCAAAAAACCAAACTCAAATAATAATTTTTGACTATACGGCTTTCACTTCCTATATATACTCGTTTACTAATGCCGTCTATTAAGTCTTCAAAATTATCTTTAATCATATGAAGAATTTGCAAATTTCGCGATTCTTTGAGCCGTTCCATCTACATCTCCTATTTACCCGTCTACATTGCCATCCATCAAATCTTCGCGATTTTTATACCCTTGCAAAGGGTATTATAATTTTGCCAAGAAGTTTGCAACGCATAGAAATATTCATTTCCGACCCTATAAACTATATATATTCTTGATCAGGGTGACGAGCTGAGTCGATTGAGCTTTGTCCGTCCGTCTGTCCGTCTGTCTGTCTGTTTCTACGCAAACTAGTCTCTCAGTTTTAAAGCTATCGAGCTGAAACTTTGCACAGAGTCTTCTTTTTACTGCACGCTGCTAATATGTCGGAACCGACCAGGTCGGATGACAATATCTTATAGCTGCCATAGGAACTATCGGTCGAAAAGTGGGTCTTTGTGAGAAAAATTTTTTTGTTTTTAATGTGAACGTCTCCCACTTCAGCAATTATTAATATTATACGCTTTTACAAAGATTTGGAAGTTTTGGTCAAAATCGGATGACTATATCTAATAGCAGTCATAGGAACTATCGGGCGAAAAGTGGGTTTTATTTAGAAAAATTGTTTGTTTTAATGCTGGCGTTCTTATACTCTGATGAATTAAAACATTTGCAAGGGTATAAAAACTTCGGCAAAGACGAAGTTAGCTTGGCCTTCTCGTTTTAGATAAACTCTGCGCGTTAATATGACAGACCTTTAAACCCTTTCTTTGTTTGCTTAGAACTCTGATCACAGCATGGCTATTCGACTTGGTACTAATTGAGTCAACCATTTAAAATTACTTGAGAAGATTTTTAGAAACGCACAGATTATACATACACTTTTTTAAACCATCAATAGTACGCTGGCTCTAGGTCTCGTTATGTTTGCACATAACTTCAAAAAGCAGGAAACACAACACAACACAAAGGAGGCTAGGTGGTCATACAGCTGTTTCACTGGTACCTCTACCAGATCATCAGTGACCTTCGCCTAATGTACTGGCCCCAACGATTCTTACTCCATGCAGGAGCTACCATAATCGTTTGGGAATTCCTAAACGACTTGACAGCAAAATCCGGCACACATAAGAACAGTGCTGGCTGCCAGACAAACATAACGAGACCTAGAGCCAGCGTACTATTGATGGTTTGATTATCATAAAGGTCGTTAAAGCACACACATATACACTTTTTTATTTAAGACACAGTAGAACAACAACACAACGGGAAAAGGTAAAAACTTTCTTCATACAAAACTTAGGCAAAAATGTAATAAGTAGTAGAATTAAAAGTAGTAAAAAGAGAATTATGTTATGGGCGAAATGTATTATTGAGCTCTCCGGTTTATTTTGATTTTTGTTTTCAATGTTATGTTAAGAAAAATCATTTAAAAAAATTTTTTTTCAATCTCGGTGGACCATTCTGTGGAAATGCCCATATTTATTTATTTATTTGGTTAACGATGATCTGCTAACATAAAACAATTGATAATGGTAATACAAAGTTGTTTAGAGTAATAGGTTTAGAGGTTAGATACTTCAAGGTGTTCATAAATTTCACCTAAAATAACATTAACATAGGCATAGTTGGACCTGCAGAGTGTCAAACGTAGTGGCCGGAATGTACGGGTGAACCTTGAGGGTACTGTAAAGTCTATAGAAGTAAGGAGCGATTGAGAATCTACCAATGCGAGAAGAAGTTTGTGGACAAATAGGATACCATTGCATATTCTGCGGTGATGCATAGATTGAAGATCGATTAATTTTAACCTCGATCGGTACGGCGGTAAATGCCTATTGGGGTCCCAATGCAGATTGCGAAGAGCGAAAATTAGAAATTGTTTCTGGACAGATTCGATTAGCGATTGCTGCTCTTTGTACACTAGAGCAGTATTCCAAAATAGGGCGTACTAAGGATATGTTCAATGATTTAGTTGTGTAAGGGTCATCAAACTCTTTGGACCAACGCTTAATAAATGCCAGAACACCTTTGGCTTTATTTACTGTAGCTGCGATATGGCTGTTGAAACACAATTTCTGGTCAAATAGTATACTAAGATCGTTTACATGTGAAATACGTTAAAAAATGTGATTTCCTATAGAATAGGAGACAACGTGAGGTGAGCTGCGGGAAAAAGTCATCATTTGGCATTTAGAATGGTTCAAGAGAAGAAGATTATTTGAACACCACTTCTCCAATTCATTAAGGTCTAGCTGAAGGCGCGTGTACAATAACCAATCGGCGTATGGTAGACAGATTTTAACGTCATCTGCATACATAAATACAGTTGAATACGATATGACTTGTGGGAGGTCATTTACAAAAAGGACAAAAAGCAACGGGCCTAGGTGGTGACTACCCTGTGGGACACCTGACGTCACGTTGACAACTGTTAAAAATACATTGTTAAGTAATACCCGTTGTGTACGATTTGATAAATAAGACGAGATCCAGTTCAATAAATTTGGTGGAAAACCCAAAAGTGACAATTTGTGTAGAAGAAGAGCATGATTAACTGAATCAAAGGCCTTGCTAAAATCAGTAAAAACGACATCAGTTTATGACCGGCACTGAAAACTGCGATTTATCAGTGATGAGAACTCAAGAAGATTTGTCATCGTCAATCGACGTTTAACAAAACCACGCTGAGAAGGAAATATGAGGTTGCTACACTGGTGCTGCAGTTGGAAGGTGATCAACTGCTCAAGCAGTTTTGGGATAGCAGAAAGCTTTGCAATGCCACGATAGTTCTTGACATTCATACGAGACCCTTTTTTTTGAAGTGGAATAATATACGATTCATTCCAAATCTGTGGGAGACAAGACTGTTTCAAAGAAAGTTTAAACAGATAGGTAATGGGTGAGCACAAAGCTCTAGCACAGTACTTCATAATACAACTTGGGACATTGTCAGGACCAGCAGATAAAGAGATGTCAATCGTGGACAAACTTTGCAAAACGTCACATTCGCTTGAGGTAGAGAGTAAGGATACCTCTTGCCGGCTTGCACCACTCACAGAAACACGTCGTTAGCTAGGAACGCCCTCTACCGAATCCAGTCGCCATCAAGTCGATATAGCCGTGTCCGTCTGTCTGTTTGTATAAAGATCGGATGAACTTTCTTTTTTTCATCTAAAAATCAATCGGCCCCCAATTACTAGAAAGCTTACAACCCTGGATTTGACCATATAGGACCCATTTAAAAAGCTTTTCCAGATATACCTAAAACATCTGAATAAAGAACCTACAAACACGTATGATTGTAAGTGAAGCATTTGTTTTTCTCCCCCCCCCCTGTCCCTATTCATTGAACGAAGAGTGTACGCACAAAGCACACGCAATGACTGTGTACTATTTCCAAGAATCCAAGAATTGATAATTCCGCTTCACTGAAAACTTTAACGAAAGCTGGAAATTAACTGTGACATTGCGCATTATCCATATCCAAAGTTTTAGACTTCGATAAGCCCGCAAGTGATAAACAAGCACCCATTGATTAATATTTAAATTTAATTAAAAAAAAAACCTCGTGGCCTGGCCCATATAAAAGTCACTGGACGGCAACACAATGTCAACAGTCTACGCAACGCCACCAACGAAAAATGAAGTGTAAGTGCAAGTCGGCATAAATGTATCATTAATTGTTTCTCATTACCTGCATCGTTTCAGTCTTCTATCTGCTGCTCAGCCTCTGTCTGGCCTTCCTGCTGGGAGCCCCCATGGCTCTGGCACAGGTGCCAACTGTACCAACTTCGGGACCAACTCCCCCCACCGGCGCCCCCGCCGGAGACTCCAATGGTCCTACCACTAAATTCCCCGGACCACCAGAAGCTAGTCCCACAGCTCCTGAGCCTACTGTTATTACCGAATATCCATTGTATCCATAAAATCAATTCAAAAATTTGATTGCATTTAATAAATCGGTTTTTCTAATTGAGGATATTTTTATTGTCCAACAAACTGGACGTCGTCATTTATATAAATTAAACATTAAACAAGCACACTGAAATACACAAAGTAACCACATCATATGTAGAGGTATGTAAACGAAAACCAGAATGGAACCGCCGCCCGATTAGCTGGAGGTCACATTTCGTCGAAAAAAGCCGCGCACCTCCATTTGCAGCTGCTCGGTGTCGTCACGACCGTACTGGAAGATAGAGAGTTAAAGGAGTTAGACCCAAATTCACTCAAGATTGGTTCGTTTTTAATACCCACCTTGCAAAAGTTGTGTTCCAGCAGCTCAATGGCCGTCAAACGTTGTTTTGGATCATGTTGCAAACAGTGATCAACGAAATCGTGACCCTCCTGGGAGAGACTTTCCGGTGCTTGTGGCTTCTCGCCCATGCCCACTTTGAACATGATTTGAAAATTGGAATCAAACTGAGCCCAGGGACGCTGTAAGATAAAAAGTGTATTTGTAGCATTGAAAAGATGATAGCTAAAACTACAGCTGATCACTATTGAATATGGCGCCATATGAACAGCGTGATCCGCTGCCCATTGTGTGAATTGATGGAAATTACTGTCTATGTGATTGTTATTGCATTGGTGATATTATCTCTTTAACCTGTACGATTGCTATCTACACTGAGAATCTTCAACAAAGATCATAGTCTCGAAACCGAGATGAAACGGTGTCAACAGAGTGAAGTTGTTTTGTAGACTGAATATTCTTCTTCCTGAAAAAAACTTATAAATAAAACCTTCGACATAGTAAAAGCTCTCAGCAAATGCCAAGACCGAGGTGGTGAGTTCAAATCCCACGGCAACCTTAAATTCTTTTTCGTGTGTTTTCTTAACAAAAATTGCCAAATTAAATCTATGGCCAGTCAGTTATGGGAACTTAAGCATTGGTCGAAATCAATCAGCATACGATTTTAAGGTGACGCTGTACAGAGTACTGTTGGAGGATTGATAAGTTGAAAGATGGTAGATTTTGTTTTTGAGATTTTTAATCTCATTTCAAGTTATTTCCATATTTTTTTCCAGCTCAATTTGGCTTTCAACTCGAAGCCTTTAGAGATGGTGCTAGAAGTGGGGACAAAACTTTAAAATTGTAAGAAAAAAGGGGACATAAAAATGCACATAAATCGATTAGTATAATTTTTAATATTAAGCAGTTTTTGGCATCTTTAATGTAATTTCGGCTTGAGGAGGAAGTCCCAGATCTGCAGTCAGAAGCGAAGTCTACTGAAGATAGAGCTGGGAGCATTGTGCAATGAAACATTTAACATATTAACCCGCCTAGTGGGCGCCCCCCAATGATTTACTTGCTAGCTAAATCCTAATACATCAAGCCTGACTACCTTAAAACCAAAGCGTTCTTTTCCTAAAATTTTATTTAATAGCTCAAAAGGGATGTTTCGGCAAAAAAAAAAAAAAAAAAATAAAATATATTAGAAATTTTTGATAAATTTTTCATACTGATATTTTTGAGATTACATGACAAAAATGGCTATAACATCCTCAATTTTCAAGCTACCGATATGTGCGGGCACTCAAAATGTTTGGAAAAGATGTGGCTTTCAGAATTTTTTAAGGATGGGTCTTTTTTGCTAGACTACGTTTTTTGAAAAAATCCTTTTTTTTCAAGAAAGGTAAAAACAAAAAAAATTTGTCAAAATTTTTTTTAGAAGGGCTTTTTGATCCCGAAAATTTGGAAAAAAAAAATGCAAAGCTCTATTTTAAACCGTTTTCGAGTAATTGAAAATTATAAAAAATTCACAATATTACACTTTTAAGCGTAGAACTTCTGCAAAAGAGCTTCAAAAAAGCTCACATTTTGGGGTTAAGCTTCTCTCATAATAAGCTTCCTTTGGGCCAATTATCAATCATCCAATTCGAAGACATCATCCCTGAAAAAAACTTTTGATGTGAAACATCTTTAATTTCGGTACGGAAGACTTTAGGAGTAAAAATTGATTTCAGCGTCACGTGACGCTGGGGAAAGAGGGGTGATAGAGGACGGATGAAGGGCGAAAGAGGGTGGAATAAGGGGAAAGGGAGTTTAAAGAGACGATGAAAGAGGTGATGAAAGAATTGATGAAAAAGGTGATGTAAGAGTTGAAGAAAGAGGCGATGAAAGAATTTATGAAAAAGGTGATGAAAAGGGTGATATTTAAGGTGATGAAAAATGGACGAAAAAGGTGATGTAAGAGGTGATGAAAGAGACGCTAAAAAGGGTGATGAAAGAATTAATGAAAAAGGTGATGAAGTGATGAAAGAAAAGATGAAAGAGGGGATAAAAGAGGTGATGAAAGGGGTTATGAAAGAGGTGATGATAGAATTGATGAACAGGTGATGTAAGAGGTGATGAAAGAGTCGATAAAAAAGGTGATGAAAGAATTGACGGAAAAGGTGATGTAAGAGGTGATGAAACAGACGATAAAAAAGGTGATAAGAGAGGTGATGCAAGAGGTGATGAAGGAACTAATGAAAAAGGTGATGACGGAATTAATGAAAAAGGTGATGAAAGAGGAGATGAAAGAGGTGATGAAAGAGGTGATAACTGAGGAGATGAAAGATGTGATGCAAGAGGTGATGCATGACATTGTGAAAGAGGTGATGAAAGAGGTGACGAAAGAGGAGGAAAAGAGGATCAGTGACTGAAGAGTGACTAAACATTTACTTCACAGTTACTGGCATCAGTTTTCACATCAAAGCCTCGTGAGTGTTAACGACACTCACACTTTTTTTTTGTATGGAATGCCCCATATATAAATTTGATAAATTGCAAGACCAATTTCCTTTCTAGGGTTCTAGATCAAATATTTCTTTTTAAGTATTTTTAAAATTGTTTAAATTTTTATAAAGGAACATTAAACGCTCCCAATTCTTTGGTTTTAAGGTCCGACAGATCCTTTCAGAAGCTGTGAATGTTGCCGGAATACATAAATATTTCTTAGCCACTCCTTTTAGTGGGCTCAGACAGCTTGGGCAGACTTAAGATCAATTCCCATTTTTGTGTGTTTTGCTGCATCTCGCATATTAGTGGGATAATTAGTGAAATAGTCGCATATTTTCTCCCATAAATTTTGCAAAGTGGCACCCTTTTCTAAGAGGTAAGGATTTCTAAAATTTCTTGTAAAGTTTCTATTTGGGGGCTTTTGGAGTTGCTTAAAATTTAAATTAAAATTGGGGATAAATGGCCAGACAGAAGAAAAATTCGTTTTATTGTTAAATATAAACTATTTCAACGGGAGGCGACGTCTCGAATAATTCTATGAAATTATTTGTAGTTTGGACTGTTTTAGTTATTCACAATTCGATAACATTTGGAAATCACGTCGTCAACCCGCTACTGCATGAACATCTTTCCAATAAAGAAAACAATATTTTTATGCAAATATGTGTTTGTTTGGGATATTATAATCAGGGCTGCAAACCGGTTCGGAGTTGAACCGCTCCGGAGTCGGAGACTCCGGGATTTATGAGAAGTCCGAGCCGAACTTGAACCGGAGCAGAAAAAAAATGTACGCCAGAACCTGAACCGGAGCGAAAAAAAAGTTGAAATGGGTTCGGTTCAAAAAAAATATATGTTATGATAATTCACAGTTCAAAATTGCAAACATTTTTCCCACCAACAATTAAAACTAAACAAATTAAATTATAATATTATTCCGCAATGCAATCGTCCAAATGATATCTCCCGAGTTGCCATCACATTAAAATTATTGGCCACATGCAAAATTAACTCGATTTTGTATAAAATTATCACTGTTTAATGGACCAACGATAGACGATTACACAGGCCAACAAAATGACCAACTTTGTGAGGTGCAGCTCTGTTGACTTAAAAATATGATAGGTTTATGCTCACTGATTCCAAAACTGGTTTGCGTTAAGCGGATAAACGAAAAAGTGGAGTTTTTGGCACTCTAGGATTTATGGAGGCCACACTAGGCATAAATATGTGAGTTTATGAGCTATTTGCGATAAAGTACATATCAATGCATTTTTAAAAAATCAAAGGCGCTTTATAAGTTCAGCGGAAAGTGTCTAAATTGGCCTCTGAAGACAGACATTTTTCGATTTATAGCATTTTTATCAAAATAAATCATCCCGTTTAAGCTAGCGCGGTTATTTCATAACTATTTTCGCCATCTGAGCATATGGCCAAACATATGATCTAATTTTGTGATTTTTATGGCATTCAAATCAGTTTATTTGGCAAAGTTATAGCCTGCTAAAGACAAAAAAACATATTTAAATTTATGGGAGGAAAACTAGATTGTGACTGTAAATCTGTATAGGAACTTTAAAGAGACTACTTGATTAGGCATAAGTTGTTATATGTTTACATGTAGATGATAAATTCTATTTTGAAACAAGTAGCCTTTTTCACAGTTCCTATAAAATTTTTTACTGACAATCTAGTTTTCCTCCCATAAATTTAAATATGTATATTCATCTTTAACAGGCTATAACTTTGCCAAATAAACTAATTAAAAGGCCATAAAAATCACAAAATTAGATCATATGTTGGACTATATGCTCAGATGGCGAATATATTAATTCAAGAACCGCGCCAACCTGAACGGGATGATTTATTTTGATAAAAATGCTATAAATCGAAAAATGTCTGTCTTTAGAGTCCAATTTAGACACTTTTCGCTGAACTTATAAAGCGCCTTTGATTTTTTAAAAATGCATTGATATGTACTTTATCGCAAATAGCTCATAAACTCACATATTTATGCTTAGTGTGCCCTCCATAAATCCTAGAGTGCCAAAAATTCAACTTTTTCGTTTTTCCTCTATATCTTGGAAACAAGAGCTGATAGGACAAAACCAATGATGCAGTTTTGTTCAGTGCAATCTATATTAACATAATCAGATAAAAATAGACCTGCACCAAAAACACTGTTGGGCTGTGCTATCGATTGAGAAATGTCTATCGAACTTTTCGGAGCTTCCGCAATGTGAAATGCAAAACACGAATTTTCTTACGTTTTACTTTACTCTTTTGCTAACCTCTAAGAAACCTAAAGTGTTCGCAAAATTAATAAAATGAATTGCGTGTATAATATTTTGGGATACTAAAACATCTTTAATTGATCAAAGAATTATGATTTAACTTCATTTCGTGGGTAGCTTTTTTTTTTTTAAATTAATTAATTTCACTAGCCAAAAGGCAAAATGCTTAAAACCGACAAAGTCTTTCATTTTACTTTCACCAGAACAGGAATCAATTTCACATTCCAAAAATTTTTGTGGAAGTGGAATTGAGAACAAAGTCGATTACCTCTTTTCTACCTCTTTTTGTGGAAGTGGAATTGAGAACAATATCGATTACCTCTTTTCTAGCTGCTATAAATGTTTATTTTGCTATTATTCGATGTAAATACGAAATAAAAATACTGGTCCTTGTATCGATATTTTAAGGTTTGAATGATCGTACATATTCAGAAAGTTCTCAGAAAAACGCTCTCACACTTTAACTTCAATCCCAATTCTTAAATCTTTTTATTGGATCTGCAAAAACTGAATTGTAAAATCAGTTTTTTTTTTTAATAAAATCATCAATTGTTCTTCACCAAGTTCATTTTCTGAAAAACATGAATTGGAATGTTTAGCTTAGGGGGGATCTAGAAAATAAAGAATTTAGTCTGAATTACATAAGCAACGATTTCTTAGCTTCTTTTGGAGGAATTCAAAGATTGCCAAACAATTCTAATGTCTCAAACTTTTGGGTAAAGAACTAAAAAAGTCGCGTATATTGAATTTCGAATTTTGTCGAGTTTTTTTTGGTCAGTTAAATGTATTTTATCCATAAGCTACTTAAACAAAACTCGAATATTATATTCAAAATAACTCTAATTGAATAAGGTTGTTCCGATTTATAATCATGTTTTTTGAATTAGCAAATAACAAAATTATTCCTGAACCCCGGTTCGATCACGAACGTAGGTTCACCAAAACTTCTGAACCCGCTCCGTGAACCCGAACTCAAAAAGTTTCGCTGGTTTGAACCCCGGAGTGAGCCTCTTCTGATTTTAGAGGGGTTTGCAGCCCTGATTATAATATATATTTGAACAGAACATTTTTTTTTTTTGATATATAGTTTAGGAAAAAAATGGAGCCATATATTGCTCTCTATGCATTTGGTACATTTCAAGGAAAAAATGGTATGCCATATAAGGCTCTCTATATCAGCGATGAGCAGCAAAAATAACGGAAAGGGTACAACCATATTTTTCATTTTGTTAAATGCTTTCGAGTCGAAAGTTTCGATCAGAGCGATACAGCGCGTTTTTGTTGTAATATCTATTGCGTCGTGGGTTTTGGTAAATAAGGGCTATGAAACTGCCCACCGCTGCTCTATATATATAGCATACATTTCTCACAAAAAGTGTAGGAACGGAATGAACAATCATTTTGACTAAGCTGTTTATTCGTCTTCCATTGGAAAAATTTTAAAAAGTCTACTGGTGTCTGCAATTTATCTTAAAACTTAGAAGATTGGTATTTCTTAGAAATGGAAAGCTTTCATTTGAATACGGGGGCAAGTGGCTTTCTTTCCAATTCGGTGCACCAAATCGGTGCACCTGCCACAACTCATCGATCTCCGGTATATACACATCTTCCAGTTCGACCTTTTGATTTCCAAAAACTTTTTCATCGGTATCGCAGATATAGTGGTCATCACTTTGAAGCGGATCATCGATATCAATGACATATTGTAAATTACCATAAAATGATTGTACATTTATTTCTAGAAAAGTAACTTTCATATGTATATAGAAAATATCATACACTGCATTACTGCATGAAGAGCTTTCGCAAGAAATCTACATTTATAAAAGAGTTCAACCTGACTGACTCACTGACTGACTGGTGACCGTCGCACAGCCTAAACCATAAAAGATAGGAAGATGAGATTTTCACAGTAGTTTTTTCTTATGCTGAAAGTGAGTACTAAGAACGGATTGGAAAATTCTGTCGGGAAATGTGGAAAATTCGTGGAAAACTGTTGTATGAAACTTTTTTGGTTATTATCCCATCAGATTCAAACTCATTTTTAAAGATCTTTATGGAAATTCAACAATAACTGTGTTTCAATTTTTCGGAAAATCCCACACGGAAAAGTGTCGGAAAAGTCTGTATGGTAAAAATTTATTTTTCATTTGATTGACTTGAAACTTGGTTTGCAAGCGTGTTTTTTCCCAATTTTGGAAACTCCCCCACGTGGAAAATGGCGGCCGGAAAATTCTGCATGAAAAAAAATATTTTTCACCTTACGACTTAAATCTTGGTTTGCTAGAATAGTAAATGAAATAAATTGAGATGTGATTTTTCGATATTGGAAAATTTGACCCAACGGCCGGAAAATTCCTGGAAAACTTTGCATAAAAAAAACTATTTTTTACCCAATTGACTTGAAACTCGGTTTGTAGGGATGGAATACTAAATAATTAGTGATTGCATTTGCCGATGTTGGAAGTACCGGCGGGATGCCCACTGGGAAGTGGGAGAATAGGTGGGTGGGTGGAAAGTGGATGGGAACTGGTGGGAGGTGGGTGGTAGGTGGGTGGGAAGTGTACGCGAAGTGGGAGGGATGTGGGTGAGAAGTGAATTATATCTGGGCGGGAATTGGGCGATAAGTGGGTGGGATATAGGCGGGAAGTGGGTGGGATGTGGGTGGGATGTGGGTGGGATGTGGGTGGGAAGTGGGCGGGAAGTGGGAGGGATGTAAAGGGGAAGTTTGTGGAAAGTGGGTGGGTGGGAATTGGGTATAGAGTGGGTGGGATGTGGGAGAGATGGGAGTGGGATGTGAGCGGGAAGTGGGTGGGATGTAGGTGGGAAGTGGATGGGATTTGGGCGAGAAGTGGGTGGGAAGTGGGAGGGATGTGGGTGGGGAAACGCCTGGAAGTTGTGTAAGAAGTGGATGGAGTGGGATGGGGGTGGTAAGAACGTAGCAGCAAAGTCGTGACGGTGAAAAAGCAAAGTAGTAAAACGTTGACTTCAAGCCTATGTATGTATGATTCGATTTCTAGGCTCTACAAATTTAGAGAATATTTTTAAATTTGGTAAATATTTGACTCTCACGATTGACTTCAAACTGATTCTGATATTGGTTCTATACTGTTAAAGGCGCAGCGAAGTGCGACGGGCTTTTTGCTAGTAGAATATATAATGCTTACTACATCACAGTCAAATTATATTTTTATGTGAAACAAAACTTTATTTTCTTTTGGAAATAATTTATTCTTTATAAAAAAATTTTTTTTGTGGTTCAATTTTAATTCGAAACTCAGCAAAATTTCCTTTCGTTAACCAACGTGAGACGCTTCAACAAAACTCATAAAAACATTAAATAAAGCAACACAATAAAATTTTTCACATGGCACTAGAATAGAAAATAGTGCAAAGACAATTATCAATAACAATCGACTTTGCTTAAGTACCGTTTTAGTTAAAACAAAATTCATTCATTTTATGTGAAAAACCATATATGGCGCTGTATGCGGTAGAGGATTAAGGCTCACCGCACACAGACAGCGGAGCGGAAATTTTGCAAAATCAAACGCACAGATCACATAGCGAGCCCGCACACTAACAGCTTAGCTGAGCGGAGCATTTGGTATGTAAAATTCGTAAGCTCCGCTAGCTCTGCTCAGCTCCGCGGTCTGTGTGCGGCGGGCCAAAAAAAGGAAAGTCGAAAGATTTCTTGAACTTAAGAAGGGAGTGTGTGTTCAAGTCATGGACAATTTGTGGGTTTTAATAAATCCCATTTTTTTTTTATAACATGTAAATGGATATTCAGTCATGATAGGAATTGGACCAATCGCATATTGGCAGAATCACAAATTAAGTAAATTTTAAAAGAAAATAGCGTGGCCGTTTCTTGTTTATGTAGGGTTGCATAAACATCGATTGTGGAAAAAAATCATCGATGTCTGCAGCTTAGATAAAAACATCGATGCATCGATGTTACCATCGATGTTTCTCCAGCTCTAGTCAACAAGCCGAGTAAGCTCGATGATTTGTTTGTTTCCAGCGCAATTCAGTAAGATGGCTCGTCCGTGTCGACAAAATCCCCTTTTAAAAGTACGTTCTACGTTTTGTGTTTAAAATACTAACCGGGGCGCAGCAACGCCAGCCGGGACAGCTAGTAGAATATATAGAATTAATTTTGACCGTTGAATCCTATGTTTGACACCAACGAAGAGGAAGAGGCATAAAGTAGTTGACTTACTTTAAAAAACTATGTGCAGTAGAGTCTTATGTGTTAAGCATGTAGGTAACCCGGTTTGTATGGATTATGCGCACTAAGGCACCTCTGAAAAGCAGCGCAAAAGGTCGGCGAACGTTTCGCTCAATAAAAACGATAAGGGAATGGAGGTACGAAGACCTGGGCTTGTACCTCACGCTACTACTCAGTGAACATGATAAAACTAGCTTATTTAAAGTTAAATAGAAGGGTTTTCTTTCTACATAATGCATGAATGGTAAAGTAGTTGAGCTCGTTTGATGACACCTGCCAATGTAGAACTAATCCACGTCAACCATTTGAATTCATTTGCCATAACAGCGGATATTCTTTCGCATGCCTCAGATACCAAATGGATAAACAAACCATGACGTCTACGCCACACCCTCTTCAAGGTTCTCAACCAGCTCACAGCCTAATCAATTTTTTGGTTTATCAGTTAGTGCTCACCTTGCCCGACGCCATCTCGACCACAACACAGCCCACCGACCAGATATCCGCTGCTCGTCCATGGCCATCGCTGTTGGTCTTGGTAAATACCTCGGGTGCCATATAGGCCTGAGTGCCCACATAGCCCTGAAGCTCACCGGGTACTGTGGTGTGGGCCTGGATTTTAACCGCCGACCCAAAGTCTCCCAATTTAAGGCTGTTGCTGCCGTCCACCAGGAAAATGTTTGCAGTCTTGATGTCGCGGTGCACAATGCCATGCTTGTGCAGCTCGCCCACGCCCGACAGCAGCTGGGAGGTAAAGCGACGGGCCAACGCTTCAGGTAGACCGCTGGTTAGCTCCACCAGGGACTCAAGGGTTCCCTCAGAGCAGAGTTCCATGAAAATCAACAGCTCCTCGCGATGCACCTCGATGCCGTAGTAACGCACCAGATTCTTGTGCTTGATACCTTCCAGGATTTTTAGCTCCTCGGCTACGTTCTTGAGGGCGCGAGTCTCACCGGGCTGTATGGCAATCTCCTTCATGGCCATTAGTTCGCCCGAGTTGTTGTTGACCGCTGTGTATACCTTACCGAAACGGCCTTGGCCAATCTTAATACCGCGATGCCAGCGGAAATGCACGCTGCGTGACCGAATGTGGACCTTGTCGCAGGAGTTTAGGGCCTTAATCTGGCCAATGAGTCGGCGTTCTCGCAAACGTTCCTCCAGATCCAGGTCTAGGCGATTGACCGCATCACGCACCCGCTCCTGGCGTAGAGCTAAAGGAGTGCTCTCGACGCTTTCCTTGCCCGAGGAGGCCGGAGTGGGCGGCGTCTGTGGCACCAGCAGGCGCAGCTCGCCATTGGGACTATTGCGGCAAGGCGTCTCCGCATAGTCGGTGCTGTCCACGGAACTGTAGGTGCTTGAGGACTGCTGCAGGATCTCCTCCTTGAGGCTAAACTGCGGATGCAACAGTTTGTTGTAGGGCGGCGACTGCAGCGGCGGCGTATTGGGATTCAGCACGATGCCCGCCGACATGGGGGTGCGTGTGGGCGTCCTTGAGCGAGAGGCGGCCGGCGAGGAAGTCTTGCGCGTGCGCGGCGAGGCCTTCTTGCGCGCCACCTTCTCCGGCTCTGAGGTAATGCCAATGACATGCGAGATGCAGCGGTCCATCTGCTGCTTCAGCTCCTCAAACTGGCGGTCGTCGAGGTGCTGGGTGATCTGCGGATCACAGGCCAAAATAAGGAACTCCAGGCCCTGGGAGGCCCAACGTGGCCGCATGCCACGTCCGCGCTCGCAGCGCTCCATCACAAAATGCATCCACATCTTGGCATACGCAATGATGCCCAGCGCCAGGTCGATTGTGTGAGCGCCACTGTCCTTCTGGTCCATGATTCGCTGCTCGAAAAGTCGGATCACATCTTTGTGGTACTCGAAGCCGAATTTGTAGCCCTGGTGAAGGATCTCACGAGTGCGCGACAGCACTGCCTGGCGGTCCTGTTCGTCCAGGTCGCGCATATTGCTCATACAACAGCGCTCCTGGACACCCTCGATTATTTCGGTCAGCTTGTTGCGCACCTCGAGCACATCCTGCTGCAACAGCTTGAAGGCAGCCTTCACATCCGAGCAGATGAAGTCGTGCTGATGGTTGGCCACATCGTGCTCATAATGCTCCCGATGGAAGTCCGTGGTCTCGACATCGCGGCAGAAGGTCTTGGCAAAGAAAAGCACTTTAATGGACCGCTCCCGCTCCACCGTGAGCAGGGCCTGGGTTTCGCGGCAAATGGTCAGCAGCTGCCACTTGAGCTCCTCGTTGTCATCGTTGGCCGCCGTGCCGGCTATCTGTTGGTCCAGCTCGACGGAACGCTTGACCAGCCGGGAGGAGATGTTGCGCAAGAGCTTGCTAATGATGCCGCAGAACTTCTGCGAGGCCAGAGTGTGCATGCCCTTGATCATGGGGCTGATCAGTTTGGTAAACATCCACTCCTTCTCCAAAACAGACTTCTGGTTCGTTTCCGGCACGGCCACCAGCACCAGTTGGTCAATATAGTCCAAGTACAGCTCGAAAGTCTTGCGCACCGTGGCATCGTAGTGATTGAGGATGCTGATGTAGTTGCCCAGCTCCGTTTCGTTCTCCACTAGGGCTGTGGTTATATGTCGCTGGTAACGCTCTCGATGCGTCAGGGCCAAGGTGAGGCCCTCGCGCAGCTCCTTCATCAGTTGTCCCAGGCTCAGGGGATTGGGTCGCATGGGACGAGTCTCCAGGCGCATGCGCAGAAACTCGTGCATGAACTGCAGCGGTATTCCGCTAAGGAATACAAAGGTGGGAATGTATGAGGGCAGATTGATTGACTGGGCCTCCTCGCTCCAGTAGCCATAGGTGCGCAGCTCGATGATCTGCTCGCGACTGATCTGGGGATCCAGCCGCGGCACATCTTCATCAATCGCCTCGGCGTCTAGCTCCACATCAAAGTCCTCCGTTCCGGGCTTCTCCAGGGCTATGTGCGCCTTGTAGAGAGCCACGTTGTGCAGCTTGTGCAAAAAGGCCAACGATTTGGCCAGGCCACGACTCTTGAGCACATTCTCAATGAACTTCCGATACAGGGCCGAGGATTGTTCACCATCATTGCTACAGTTGCCCAGCGGCTCCACGCTAAAGATGTTGATGTCATGCATGGAGTTTTTGCGCAGCTGTGGAAACTCATTGGACAGCTGGCTAATCTCCGTTGAGGTGGATCTGCAAGACAAATGCTTAGAATAGCTGGCTTAAACAAACTGCTAAACTTACTCATTACTGCTGGACGTCTCGCCGGGCACATGGCTGGTGTCATTGAGCATGAACTGTACCTTGGGACATTGGGATGTGTTGTTGACGCAGCCTACCCGGCGCCCCGTCATACTGGGCGGCTTGGTTGAGTCCAACGAATTGACCGCCGAGTCATCGTTCTCTACGCCCGAGGCCGAGGAGTTGCCGCTATCCGAGGCTATGTACGAGGTTTGTACGGGCCAGGAGAACTTTTCGTCTTGCAGCCTAAAACACGGAAACTAAGTATAGTCGCCAGCTAAACTCCAACCTAATTACCTGGCCAGAATCTTGCCCAGAATGCTCAGCTTCAGCTTGTTCTGTTGGGTTATGTTGTACCACAGGCACATGGACTTGATGCGTCCCACAAAGCTCTGCGACTTGTAAATTGGATGCAAAGCACCCATGGCCTGCGAGGAGGGATACAAAGCTTCGGCGGCCTCCAGACGTTTAAGCAAGTCCTCCACCTCCCTTAAAGCCAACTCCTGATGATCCATGCAATCCTTGCAGTAGAGCGACATGCAGCCCTGACACAATTTGCTGGGCAAGGGAGCTGCGGAGAAGGGAAGTGAATGAGTTTAGTTTGTGTCCGTTTATGGTCAAGTTGTTGGCACCTACAACTGGCATTGGAGTTGCCGTCGGAGTGTATGCCGCTGTCCAGGCTAATGAGGCTCGGCTCGCGTCGATAACGGGGCTGGAACTTGTAGCTAATGATCTTGGTAAGCAGATCAGACACACCCTGGCGCGCCTCGAACAGATACTTGTCCTGCTGCTCCACCGTACGATCGGCCTGCCAGGCCTGCAACTCCAGCCAGATGAGATCCTTCAGCTCGGTCTGCCAAGTGTGCTCCTCCTGTGACAGCTTGGCGTCCTGCCTGTCCACGCTGCCCAGCTTTATGAGGTTGGCAAACGTCTCGTGGAAGTCCTTGCGCTTGCCCAATCCTGGGGTCTGCTTGCCATCCCCCTTCAGCATGCTCGCCGTCAGCTGCGGGGCAAAAGCCAGCGGCGGCGCTGATGAGCGACAGCCAATGGGTCGCGAGGACACACAGCGATAACGGTTGCAGCTCTCCACCACTTTGGAGGCAATCCGCAGCGGTGCCACCACATCCGAGCTCAGTGGCATAATCTTGTCCAAAGACTCCAGCGGATGGGCGCCCTCATGAAAGCTGTTGCCACGTGGCGGTGCCACCGCCGTACCCGACAATGAGTTCTTCATTTCGCGCTCAGAGTCGCGCAGCAGCGACTGCAGTCGCTTGTCGGTCCTTTTGTTCTCCTCGTTGACAAACATCTCGTTGAGCAGGGCACAGTCCATGGTGTTGCGACGCAGGACACGTGAACGCGCCATGCGCGACATGCCCTTCTTTGGTGTGCCACCAAGACTGGCTGGTGAATCGGTGGAGCTGCAGGAATAGGAAATGAAAAGGGTTACATATGGCAGCATATGGCAGATAACTACTTTCGTCACTAGAGTGAATGGTGTGACACCACTAAAAATAGCCTAGACACAAACCCTTATCGCTCGCTTTGCCATTTTATCAGAGAACGTAACATTTACGATAAACATTTCGACAACAGTTGGGGCAAATCAAAAATGCAGCTGAAATTGCTTAGTAGAGTCGTAGAGCGAAGTCCTTTTGAACTTTAGTGACTCACCCTAGGAACATCAAAAAGTCCGTACTCCATTATACATTTTTGAAATATCCCTAGAAAACACTCTTGAAACGGTCAAGGCTGGGATTTCGAACCCGTTTTGAACCAGCTAAATATTTAACCCACAATTCAACTCCTGCTGTTGACTACTAAAGTACAATTTGTTCTGTTGAGAGATTTGGAGAGAGTTCAGCCTAAAACCAAAATAAATATAAAGCAGGACACAGCGCTACTCGAATTTTAAAATAAAATATACAGTCCACAAGAACCTGGGGGTAACGATATCTTCAAATATGTCTCTCAGCAACCATTTGCAACAGAAGTATCGCGATGCCATCAGAGCCCTCAACAGCACCTGGAAAACCTTACTTAGCAACGCAAATGTGCTGCATAGCATTAAATACAGGATGTTCCAGGCTACCTCCAGTTCAATCCTAATGTACGCATCCCAGGTGGAATATAATGATGTGGAGACGCTACTACGTTCCTATTTAAAAAAGATGTACACAAAGAAATCTGTGGGTAGATTTAACCGATATTGTGGGTTGGAAATGCGCCAACCCACAAAGTTGGTAAAATTAACCAAATTGTAGAGTAACTTTCACGTAAACCTTTACGTAAGAGGAACTATTGCTATGGTAAATCTAACCGAAAATCTCGTTTAAAAATGCGCCAACCGACATAAATAAGTAATATTTACTGATGTTTACAGTAAGTACTTTTCTTACTGAGTTCACAGTAATTTTACCATACAATTGGTAATTTGATAGCTGTTACACAACTGTACAACAGTAGGGTGGGATACTGTTCTAGCTGTCACAAGTTGGCAATCTACTTGAGCTCATCGCAGAGCAGAAGAGGCAACCCCACTACTCACCCACCCACCAAATTTGGTTCTGAAACAATTATTGGAATTAAACAAATATTTATTAAACTTGAAAAATTTTTACTTACTCTGGGGGGACTCGAACTCTGGGCCATTTGTCTCAACACGATTGGAAGCACGTCTTTACCAGTTACGCTACGCGCCCGTTGAAAGCAACGCCTCTAACATATTACTTGTATTAAATCTGCCTAAACATATGCACCAAAAATTTCTTGAATATCGCATAAATGAGACCACTAGTAATTCTCAAGTTCTAATTCGGTTAAAGTGTTCTATAAAAGAAATCAAATAAATGGGAAATTTGCTAAGTCAACAATTTTCGCGGTTAGATTTGCCGTCGAAACAGTTAATCGGTGCATCAAACACATTTAAAAAGTTATACTATATGTGCGGTTAGATTAACTTGTGGGTACAGTTAAATGTTGCAAAAACAAAGTATGAGATGAAAAAATCACGTCAGAGTTACTAATTCTATGGTAAAGTTACTGTAGTAGCAGTAACTTATTAAAACAAAGAAAAAGTTGACAAAATATTTGTAGTTAATTTTACTATGAGTACAGTTGTTAAATGCAACAACAAAACTCGTGCTAAAATAAATACGTAAAGCTTACAAATTTCTTCAGTAGATTTCACTGTTAGCACAGTTACAAAACAACACCAAAACCACATGCATAAAAAATTTGGAAAAAAGTTACTGTCAGCGTAGTTAATTTTACCCACCAGATTTTTTTGTGTTTGCCATTAAACATAAATACGAGGATATTAGGAGGGGGGATTTTTGGAAAAAATTAGAGTAAGAGCGAGAGGGTGGGGTGGGGAAATAAGAAAACTATACTGGCAACAGGCACAGCTCTCAACGCAACAGGTTGTCATCATTTTTGAATGGTGTAAAAGGCATCCACATACAGACGGCGAATACACACGGGAAGATTTTTAGTTAAGATAATGTTATTGGTAAAAAAAAACAGCCAATTTTTCGTAAACAGGGTTGCCCATATTCGACGGACCCATCTGGCAACGCCATAACTTTTGACAGAGATGTCAGATCGCTTAATGACATACCGCGTTTGAAGCGTCAGTCCAAGCAGATTTTACCATGGAACAATACACGCCACGCGAGCGCTCTGAAATAGTTGAAATTTACATTCAACAGAACAAGTCAATTGTGAAAACTCAACGTGCTTTTAAAAATTAAAAATGTTTAAAAAATGTATGAATGGGACCGTAAATAAGCAAAATTGCCGTATTTACGCCACTGAAAATCCTCAGGAGATTCAAGAAGTGCCTCTTCATGACGAAAAAGTCACAGTTTGGTGCGGCGTTAGTGCGAAAACGGTCATTGGGCCGTTTTTCTTCCAAAATGAAAATGGCCATGCTGTTACCATCAACCAGGAGCGTTATCGCGACATGATGACCAATTTTGTGATGCCAATTATTCGTCGAAAGCGTATGAGGCAGTTCTGGTTTCAACAAGACGGCGCTCCACCGCACACAAGTCGCATAACAATCGATTTTCTGAAGAAATTGTTTCCGGGCCGTTTGATGTCGAAAAGTGGTGATTTGGACTGGCCACCGCGTTCGCCCGATTTGACGCCGCCTGACTTCTTCTTGTGGGGATATTTGAAGTCAAAGGTTTACGTTAACAAGCCAAGGACCGTAGAAGAGCTCAAGGACAACATTCGTGAAGAAATAGCCGCTATTCCGGCCGAAATGTTGGCGAAATCGATGGAAAATGCTGCAAAAAGGGCACAATACGCCATCAACGCCAGAGGCGGCCATTTGGAGAGATATCATATTCAAAAATTGATGTAAACAAATCTACTTGGAACAAATTAAATGATTACGAGTTGCCAGCACCGCAAATTCCTTTTCTATTTTTTCTATTGAACTTAAAAACATGGTTGTCCGTTTGAATATAACCCTGTGAATCACAAAAGGGGACGACACACTGCAAAACAATATTTTCTTCGACTTTTTTTCACCTTTATTTGTATCAAATGTTGCACGATATACTTAAATTCCTATTATGTGAAATCATTGAATGTAACTCGAAATACTGACGCTTGAACCACGTTACTCACTAAAACTACTTTTTCACCGACGTTCCTATAGGGCTGATATAGGCATCCGATGGGTTCCGACAAATGCAGTGTATTTATACAAAAGTCTTGTGCAAAGTTTCAGCTAAGATACTCCCAAACCACTGAGGGACTAGATACAGACACAGACACAAGCGCCCCGACCTTATCACTCCTCGTCTTGATCATAATATACTTTATGTGGTCGCCGTTCCCTTTTATGCCTTGCAAACTTCGCATTTACTCATCTCGTATAACAAAATTGGACTTTATTTTAATCTACCCTTTTCCGTATCTAATAAAGGGATCGAACCCGTTATAAACGTAACCTAACCAAAACGTAGCCGAGCCACTAATTCCAGCCGAAGCGCAAACCAAGCCGGCGTACTTTCGAAAATGCTGAACCATAAAGAAAAACGTTTTGGTTCGGTTCACTGCCAAGTTTTTAGACTTTTAGGGGCCGCGCACACATGTAGCTAAAACATGAGCTTTAAGCTTTCGAAAAACAAACACACTACGTGCATGAAAGTGCGCACTCTATGCGCATAATTCAACATTTTAATTCATCCTAAAGTACAGCTTTGTTTGAATGAACAAACATGTTTGTTTATTTCTGCTCGTTGATGTATTTAATTTGGCGGCAGTTACAAAGCAATCATGAACTGAAAAATATTATTAAGAGAAATTGCATTAAGCCCACCTTTGTGGGACTAAAATTGTTTCAATTTAATTGTGACGAATAAAACTTAAAAAATGCGATCTTTAATTTTATTATTCGTTTTGTTTTTCGCATATTCTTAATATACATACAGTAATTTTCAAGTCAATCCGCCCATTATTTTCTAACGTACTTGCATATTTATTTGGACTTCGCAGGTAAATTTTGTAAAGTCATCAAAAATACCTTTTTTTTAAAACCTTTAAGAGATCTGCGGGAGCACAACAGATCAATTTTTATACCCTTGGAGAGGGTATATTAAAATTGTCCGGATGTTTGTAACGCATAGAAGGAAGCATCTCCCACCACATAAAGTATATA
Organism: Lordiphosa stackelbergi; assembly: GCA_018904235.1. Taxonomy (NCBI): domain Eukaryota; kingdom Metazoa; phylum Arthropoda; class Insecta; order Diptera; family Drosophilidae; genus Lordiphosa; species Lordiphosa stackelbergi. The sequence continues at coordinate 137,645 of JAEIFU010000348.1, forward strand.
TATTCTTGATCAGCATGACGAGCTGAGTTGATATAGCTATGTCCGTCTGTCCGTCCGTCCGTCTGTCCGTCTGTTTCTATGCTATCTCCTCCGTCAGTTTTAAAGCTATCGTAATCAAACTTTGCACGAAGTCTTTTGACAAGTTTGATCCAAATTGAATGACTATAGCATATAACTGCCATAGGAACGATCGGTCGAAAAACTAGTTTTAGTTAGAAAACCTTTTTTGTTTTCAATGCTATCGCTTCCAAATTTTGTACAGATCAGTATTTTATACTACCACACAATTCCGTCAAGTTTGATTCAAATCGGATGGCTATAGCATATAGCTACCATAGGAACGATCGGTCCAAAATGTAGTTCTAGTGAGAAAAACTTTTTGATTTTTTATACCATGCTCCAAGGGTATATAAACTTCGGTCGAGCTAAAGTTAGCTTCCCTCTATTATTTTATTGCTGGAGTGGCATCGCTTTTTTTGATGAGTCAAAGATGGACCTTCTAACTAGATTTTCATCTAAGATAATAAAATCTTTTGAAGTTCAATCGAAAAAGTCTATACAGATTTCTGTGTCACCCCCTTTAGGATGTTCAGTTCGTTTTTCAAGAGTCTCTATATTTCTACATTTTCAACTTACGCAACAATATTGGCCACCTTCTGCTTGCGTTCCCAATCCCGATTCTTGATCTTAAGACGTGTACGCGGCGGTGTTGTGCCAAACTCTTCATAGTGGGCTGCCAGCTCATCATCCGGATGCAAGTCCTCATCCAATGGGCCGATTCGGGCATTGGCCATTTGCATTGGTCGCGAGGGCGTTTGTTTTACCCGGAATTCCACTCTGATGAGAGATGATACGAGAAGTAAAGAGAAAAAAAAATAATTATAATTTTTGTACACAGAGAGAAATAATGAACAAGCATGTGTATCGCACTAGAATCTTGAATTTCTGAAATCAATAAAACTTTAAACGAGTGATGGTACCGAAAATGCTGAAATGGAAATGGATGGAAACCCTTAATTCGGAAGTGTGCCGTCATGATCTAACCGAATGGGATAAGTTTGGGAAGTGATGGACACACGACCTTGAACCATCATATTAGCAATTGTTTCGAAGTCTTCGAAAAAATCGTTCATCATTTGAATCATTCAAGTTCAGACCCAAAACCTATATGGGTCATTTTTTATAAACCGAACAGTTAAAAAAATTTTTTTTTTCATTTTAATAAAAACCCAAATGTTTGGTTATTCCGGCTCAAGGTCATCCGTCCCATCCAAGGAATGAAAAACGGGGGATTCTCTTGTTTCAAGCCAATCTGGGGTCCGTCTTCAGGGGGCTCATAAACAACATTGAACAGATATAAATAACAAGATTTAGGCACTCCCCCCGGGATCTATGGTTAAAATAAAAAGACACCCTCTCCCACCTATCTGTTCAATGTTACTCGTACCTCTAGATATGTCAGAAATTTTAAAAAACTTGACGATAGACTCTACATTCAACGTAAAGAACGGAATTTAATTTAAGGATAAATGACTCCCACATTTTTGACGATGAGAAACTTATTTCCTTCGACGTGATATCACTATTCCCTAGTATCCCCACTGACCTGGCAATTGACGTAATACGTGACAAATGGGAATCGATAAAGAACCACACGAATATGCCAAAAAACTATTTCTGGAAGCGTTAACTTTCTGTATTAACGAGAACCGATACTTCAAGTTTGAAGAAGAATTGTATGTCCAGCTAAAAGGTCTCCCCATGGGATCCCCTGCCTCACCAATTATAGCAGATATAGTCATGGAAGAAGTCCTAAAAAGAGTTAAAACCACCAGACTCTTGACCAAATATGTTGACGATCTCTTTGCGATAGTCAGAGAAGAGGACATCCAAACAACTATACAGGTGCTAAATTCATATCACAAGGACATACAATTTACAATAGAATTAGAAGCTGACAACAAACTACCATTTTTAGACGCAGCAGTGCACAGGATTGACAACACGCTAAAGTTAACTGGTATCAAAAACCTACGACATCAGGACGGATTTTAAATTACCATTCTAAACATCCAAAAAACATGGTAATCAACACAGCAAGAAATCTTGCCAAGCGAATACTAGATACCAGCGATCAAATTTGCCACACTGAGAATTTAGTCAAAATTAAAAATATACTGACCAAGAATGACTTTCCCCACAATATCATTAAGTCCATCATCAAAGACATCGGAAAAGAATCCATAACAGCACGAGCTCAACAGACCAAAACATATAAATCAGTGACATATATTCCCCAGTACTCGGAAAGACTAGCGAAAGCTGACCTATACGACAGGGATCAAATCGCAATAGCCCACAAGCCAACATTCACCATGGCTGCTCTTTTTAGCAATATGAAGAGTCATGTTGCAAAGATGAACAAGAATAATCTAATATATAACCTACATATGTGACCAAATATATGTTGGAACGACAAAATCAAAGCTCAAGACGAGAATATCTGGACACAGGTCAGATATCAAAATACGAAACGAGATTAACACACAAAAACAGCACTTGCGGCTAGATTTACACAGATCAGGTCGCTAAAACCAAGACATTTTTTTAATAAAAAAAATCCGAAATTAGATCTAGACATGCCCACCAAAACGTAATTTGGCCGGTTTTGCACAAAAATTTTGGTTAATTTTATAAACAATTTCAAAAACCGTCAAAAACGTAAAAATGGAAAAAAAGGGTTTTTTAAAAACGGGATTTTTAGGTTTGGTTTGTCGGACAGCTTTCAAGTTGATATTGGTGAAAAGTATTTTACTGTATCTACTCAAATTATAATTTTATAGATTTTTAAACTATTTAATAATATTAAGTAATTGTTGCAAAAATTATTTATAATAGAACTGATGGGTCTAGCGGTAAATGGGGACTAGACGAAACACCTTGATATCCGCTTTAAGAAGAAACAACGTCTTGCCCTAATTATAACTTACAATGGGTAGAATACAACTTTAAAGTTGTTGAGATTTATGTTTTTACCTCGGAACGACGATAACAAGCGACAACAATCATCAGTCAGAAAATCCAACGCAGCATCACTCTGTGCAAACCGCAAATTACGTTCTGATCGTTTTTTTGCTAAAATAGAGAGCCAAGAGCAGTTACAGACCTCAAGCGAAGAACAAAAATTAGCCCTATAAACAAGTCACTAAATAAAACCCAGTCCTGCAATAAATGCGACAGCTATAGATAGCATGGATTTTGTCCAAATCTGACAGCAGCGTATAAAACGGCGATTGAGACACGTGTTTGAACGAAAGATTTTTCTAGGTAAAACCCACTTTTGGACCGATAGTTCCCAAAAAGTTAGCGATAGTTTTCCGACATTAGAAGAGAAGTGACGAACTAGTATGAGCTACTAGTGGCTCGACACCAGTCTGGTCAGAGCGCATAAAGCAACAGCGTTACTACGCTGGTTAGGATATGTCGAACCAGGATGGCCGACAAAGCTCCAGTTAGGAAAGCTTATTAGTAAAAGAAGGCGGCTCACTATAAACGGAGGGAAGAGGTAAGCTCCGGGAAACTCTTGAGATGGGATGATTAGTCGCAAATCCTTGAACGAAAGCAATTTAATTGAATGAGAAACTCGTTACACACGCAGCGTTTTAAAAAAATTTGGCTGTCGGCCGCTCTTTAATATTTTCGTTTTTCCCAAGAAAAAGGAGAAATTGTTTGGTATAGGTTTTTGGTCCAACGGGCGACGGAGGGGGGTTTGCTTGCTTGCAGATCGTAACAAGTGGTGGAAGGGAGGGGTTTTATTAGAAAAAAAAGGGGAGGGTACTTACCACGCACGTTTTAAAAAAATTTGTCTGCGGCGCTCTTTCTTTTTTTCAATTTTACTTACCAAGCAGGGACTAAACCCGAAATTAATTTCAGTTTGAGTCAAGGCATTTATATAGGCCTAATTATTTTTTACTTGTGCAGCCATAAAATATAACTATAACCGTAATCGAAATCGGACGAGTTAGACACCGCAATCGATTCGTTGACAAATTTTGTTATTATATTTTACGAAAACCGCTTGTGAAATGTGGATTTTAATCAATTTTGGAAATATTGCTCGTTTTTGGAGCCATAATTCGCCCTTCTCAGAGCCTTTCTATGTCTTGTGTGGTATAATTGAGTTTTTGAAAGAAAATCGCACTGGACTTTTGTTAATTCTTGTTGGTCTACCTAAGAAACACTGAAATAATCTAAAGTCGTAGTAGTAAGTAATATCTTAATCTAGTAGTCGTAGCTATAATTCTCACTTTCTGCAAAATTTTAACGTTTACACGAAAATCGACTCGAAATTCGGAACAGGCCCGTATATATTTTGGAATTCATGTTGAACAAAAAATTGTTTGAAAATTATGCAGGAAATGAAGTGCAGTTGAATTCTATAGGTAACTCCAAAATTGTATACTATCCAAAAAAATTATAAAAGTAGAGCCTTTGTTTTCGCCTTTGAAATGTACCACCCCTTCCGAAAAAAACCTGCGTACGCCACTGGCTTTAATTAAATAATGCACAAATATAACGTCTGACTTAGAAAGATGGTCAGATGCGCATCAAAGACGGGTGCACTCTAGCGTCTCCTTACGGATTTGCTTCTTCCCTTAATAGTCGATTGACATCTATCGTGCCAGAGGCATTTATTTAATTAAACCAAATCTTTAGCTTACATTTACGCTCGCCGTTCTCTCAACCGCACAGCAGCTAGAGTTGCAAAGGTATCATTTTTATATTGGCGGGCGGCAAATTAGATTTTTTTGTGTGGGAAATAACAAATATTTAACTCAGTTAAAGAAAATTAAGTTTGTTTTGTTTAAAAAAACACTAACCAAATAGCTTACATTATAAAATATAAGTCAAAAACGCATGAAAAGACTTAATCTAAGGCTTGCACTTGCAGGGTGGCTACCCTATACAGTCAAGTTCGAAAGGGTTTGTGAACCAGGTTAAAAAAATGAAATCGCTCGAAGTTCTGTGGCATGGCGAAAATATTCGAGCGATTTGGCAAATCGCTAGTGAATTCTGTGGCACCCCTGATATTGTATACTTATCATATACGTGGGGAAAAATTATTTACAAAAACGCCTGTAAGTGACTATTTGTCCAGGTCGCCAAGCATCGTTTCTTATGACAGAGGTGACCGACATTAACAGAATTGTGAATGGCGGGGGCTTGGCCTAATTGTTTTGCTAATTGGCACAGCAGAAAGCAGCACAGGGAAGTGCCGACTACTCGCCGATAAGCCAGGTAAATATGCAGTTATTGCGGAGAGATGCCTGTCAGGTGGATGGCCTGAGTTGGCTTACGTTATCTTATCATTGTGCAGCAGACAGACGCTTGTCACGCCTATAATTATGCTTTAATTTCAGCGCAGAGTTGATTTACACCTGCACACTCCCGACGACATACATAATGTGTGTCGATTGACGAGTAATAAATCGCGCCACTTTTTTCATCAGCCGATTTCATCATTTGTCCTGCAAATGTTACTTACTTTTTTCGCCGCATTTTGTACCACCAGCTGAGCTTACAGTTTTGGAGGCACTGTGTTTCTCAAACTGCGTAACAAGCAGCGAGAAGATACTTTTATATTTTTGATAAAGCCTCGTAATTTGAATTGTTTCTCCGCGGTGATTGCCTTACAATTTATGTACATCTAATTGTACACCGGGGACTGCGACAACACTATAACCATACACACAGACGACTCGGTACTCGCCATTGCCGGAGAACTTTAGACGCGGCCAAGCGAACGAAGCGACTGAAGTGATGATGACTGTGCGCCACCGCCGGTGGGTGTTGATTTTCCAGTTACAATCTCTTCCTCAATATGCAAGCAGACGCAAAGTTCACACGGCTCTTTCAAAATTCATAAGCCGCTTGAAATTTGGGCAAGTGGTTGCCCACGAGAAGCGTTCATTGTGCGAATTGATATGCGGCCGGGGCTGCCCAGTTGGGCTGTCAATTTATTAGCACTTTAACAAAAATGTACCCCATGTAGTCGCAAATGTTCTATAGTATACGAATCTATATGTACATATGTGTACATGAGCGTGTGAGTGCGGGGAAAACGAAAAAAAAAAACAACGCGCGGAACGACTGCAGCTCCCAGCTTAACGCAACAAACTAAAGCGTTGAACCGCGGCACACGCTAAGAGGCCTCTTTCCATGGTTCAACTGTTTGAGAGCGTCCGACTGTAGCAAGTGGGTGGCCACAGAGAGTGAGTGAGAGCGGAAGAGCAGCGTTGTAGAATGCTTGTGGAACGCAAGTGCGCGACAAATCGGCGGCATATCGAACAAACGTTCGATGTCGATCTAGCTAGCAATTGCAGTTTGTAATTTGTCTCTGTTTGTTTATTAAAAATTTTATGGGTTTTACATTGTACGGGCCCGTGTTTACTTCAGGAAATTGCGTCCAAGAATCGGGATGAGTCCAAATGCATATGGGATAGGTTCTCTAGCTAATAACTTCAATTATTCCAATTTAAAATCAATTGGGGAATAACATCACCATAGATCAATCCAAAATTATCAACAAACAACAAGTCTAAAGTAATTTTAAAGAAATTTTAGCTTAAACTGAACTCGAACTCTCATTTTCCGACCTTGGGGAGGATTTTTTAAAACCCAAAAGACACCTGCCTAATTATTTCGCTTACTTAGCTTAGTAACCAAGATATACTACAACAAGGATACGTTTCTCGCAAAAATTTGATTAGGTCTGTTTTAAATTAATGAAGTAAAACCGCTGAAAACATTTAATGTTGGCTTAATCTTATTTAAAGTAAGTACACAGAGAAAAATATGACGATCTAAAATTATTAAAAATTGACCATGATTTTAATCTGTTAAATATGTACGGTGGTCCTGAAAAAGATAAAGGGTCTTTGAAACAAGAAAATATACAGGAATGTTCTTAATTCCACTTACACGGAACCTTTTCGAAAGAGGAATTGATTCATGTTTTTGCAATTCCAAAACGATAAAGTTTTCCGAGCGAAAATGAGACAGGCTGACTTCGTTTTCCTTTGCACAGCCAACATTTGGGAAGACTAGAGAATGCAAACTAAATTTCATTAAAAATTTCTAAATTGATCACAGTATTAAAAAAACTCATTTAATATACATCTGGCAACTATAAAAGTGCGTAATTTGGCAATTACTTTTCATTCCACCGACTAAAAATCATTACTTTTCAAAACGAAAACTTTTTCGTATTTTTGCCAACAATTTTATTCTCATCAGGAACAGTATTGGACACCAATATCGGCAAGGCATTACTAAGGCTGGGTTGGGTATTCGCTTTGGTTAGTTTGGGCATTTAATTTGGTTGGTTTGGGTATCCGCTTTGTTTGGTTTGCGTATTTGCTTTGGTTGGTTATTGATTATTAAATCAAATGCAACAAAATACTTTAGGTGGTTAGTTTTGCCAAATCTCCTAACAAAACAGGACGGATTTAGGTTTAACCAAAAAAGATATCGGTGGCACAAAGATTTGGTGTTTGGTTGAAATTTGCTTGGAAATGGTTTCTTTTTATAGTTCCTTTGCTCAAGCATGAATTGAAATATTATACCAAAATCCATTATCTAAGGTATTCATATTTTAGAACGGATGGAAGTCCCTCGGAGTCCAAAGATTACTCTGGAATCAGTATTTAATTAAAAATTGGATTTTAAATAAATTCCACTAAAATCAAAGTTTGGATTCGTCTATGAAAAGTTAAATTGAACCATTACTTCCAACAAGATATGTATATTCAAAATTAATGAAAAGATGGAACGTTACAAAGATTTCAAGCCAAAGGACTGCGCAGCGTCCTCGACACACATGCCCGAAAAGGCTCGAGAAGCATCTAAATGCGCCTTTGATAGGCAACTGCCTTATTAAACAGTCTCTGGGCTACCTTAAAAGACTCAGAGAACAAACACATTGGCTAGCAACGCGACTTTACAGTAGAAGAAGAAAAAAATGCATTATAGCTACAATATTCGGAATTCCAGAATGCGTCCAAATTATAAAGAAAAGTTCGATATTTCCGACTTCGGCTTATTAAACGAGAGCGTAAGTTAAAGTTGGCCCTTCCCGACTTCGATATACCTGTTACTCAATGGAAGAACTTTTTGAAAGGGAAAGACAAAAAGTAAGCAAAAATTTTTTAACTCGGGTTTTTATTATCCGATCTTTTGGAAATTTGTGGAATTGGAATATAAATCCAATTTTTATATTTGAGATCAATATCTTAAGAATAGTGGGAGTTATTCAACTTTTTTTTGTTGTAAAAATTTGAAACAATTTTGATCTGCGTGCAGACAATAGGAGTCTACATTTTACATTTGGTTGCTCTAGCTCTTCTAATCTCTAAGATCTAGGGCGTTAATGCTCATCAAGAATATATTTACTTTATATGATCGGAAATGTTTTATTCTGCCTCTAATCAGGGGTGCCACAGAATTCACTTTCGCTCTAAATTCGCTCGAATTGGATTTCGCCCTGCCACAGAGCATGTTTTCGAGTGATTTGCAAATCGCGCACTCTTGAGTCGGCGATTTGCTTAAAAAAGATCATAAAATGGATTTTAATAAAAATAAGGCTTATTGAGTCTTCAAGGGTGTTCAATTTGTAAATAATATACATCAAAAAAATTAAATATTTAACATGTTAAGTTTATTAAATAAGCTTTTACTAAATCGCTAGTAAAATCGCTAGTCAATTCGCTAGTGAAATTGGTCATTCACTGCAACTCACCAAATCGCTGATGCTACCAGATGAGAGGTACCCAAAAATAGTAGCAACTGCACTGAAAGAGTCGACTTCGCAATTTCTCCACAAATGGGAGGAACTTGCTGTGGAACACAGTGTGAGAGTGGACCTGGCCGTTTCCAATCCCTCGACTTGGAAGGACGGTCACGTGAAACTGCTGGCGGCTATTCGCAACAAAAATCGTGAGGCGTTCGTTCAACGTGCACGTACAAGCGAAACTCGGAACACGTACAAGATTCTAGACTATGAGCTAGGAGATGAAACGTATTTAAAGGAACAATACGATACCCTAACTATTTCCTATATTTTCAGAACTAAGATACTGTCCCTAAATTACATGCCATATGGGCGAGGTAGACGGGAGTGTAATGAGCTGTGCAGTCTCTGTAATATCAACGCAAGAGACGATATTGTACACTTAGGGTCTGCTTGCTGGGAAAGGTAATGTTCACGATAGATAAGTTGAAGGCGGTGGTGAGTGGGCAATCCTGGAGGAGGTTGGAAAAATATTTGCTGCATGCCTACAGGACAGAGTGAAAATCTTGGCCGAAGCTTTTTAGGAAAATAATTAAGCTATCAACTAAGTTTGGTCTATAAGAGCCTGGGACGTTCCCCTTAGGAGTTAAAGATCTGCTATCTCGCGACGAGCGGGGAAGGCAGGTGGTGTAACTCCGAAAGGGTGGGACTTTCTAAAGCTCCATAGGATGAAAATAGTAAATATTACACTGTACTAGTTATAGAAGAAGGCTGACGGCAATAACGCCATGCATAATTATACAAACTGTTCTTATTTTCAATAAGGAACCACTACTACTACTACTACTACTACTATAAACAGATTTTGTGCGGTAAACATCATAGTGCGTCACCGGATTTCACAAACTAAACATAAATCCAGATTTTACAAGTGGCTTTCGTAAACTCAGACTGTATACATAACATTTTCACTGGTTCACTGGTGTTTTTTGCTTATAACTTGAGAGCCGCTCATCCGATCTCTATCATTTCTTCGGAAAATCGATGCATTATGCTTATTTATATCGTATTCGTAATTGATTTGTATTTTAATCGATTCGGCTGTTGATGTTGATCAAAAATATATACATTACTAGCAAATAACCCGACACGCTTAGCTGCTCTTTCAACAGTATAGAAAAAATCAATGTTAGATATAATAATACACCGTAGAACCCAGAAATCGAACTTTGCTGATGGGTTTTACCTCCAACTCCCCACCCCCATCCCACCCACTCTACACCCAATTCCCACTCAAATCCCACCCACATCCCACCCACTCCCGCCCACATCACTTCCACCTCCCGTCCACTTCCCGTCCACATCCCATCCACTTCCCACCTACATTACACCCACATCCTACCCACTTTCCACCCACATCCCACCCACTTCCCATCTGCATACCACTCACATCCCATCCACATCCCTCCAACATCGGAAAATGAAAACACAAATGAATTCTCAATTTGATCTTACAAAACGAGTTTCAAGTTCATCGGATCCTTCATAACTATTAATACTAATACTCTTCTGCCAATTGTATCATAAAATTCGCTCATTGTCCTACGCAGGACAGATTGCAAATAAAAAAAAGAATAAAAAACGAGAAAGGCAAAGCTAACTTCGTCTGTACCGAAGTTTTGATACACTTGAAATAGCTTGTCTCAACGATTAGAGACTTCGACCAAACATCGCAGATCAGCTTAAAAACATTACATATTACCCATGACCGTGTTTGAGAGCAGTAATATTGAGAACAAAACAGTTTTTCTTACTAAAAACCATTTTCCGAACGAACATTTGTATGGCAGCTACAAGAAGTAGTCATCCGATCCGGTCGGTTCCGACATATTAGCAGCGTGCAGTAAAAAGAAGACTCTGTGCAAAGTTTCAGCTCGATAGCTCCAAAACTGAGGGACTAGTTCGCGTAGAAACAGACAGACGGACAGACGGACAGACGGACAGACGGACGGACAAAGCTTAATCGACTCAGCTCGTCATGCTGATCAAGAATATATATACTTTATGTGGTCGGAGATGATTCCTTCTATGCGTTGCAAACTTCTGGGCAAAATTATAATACACTTTTCAAGTGTATAAAAAAGTTCATCGGATGAAAAATAGCTATTTTGCATGTAGAATTTTCCGGGCATTTTCCGACATGGCAAAATCACATTTCAAATTATTTCGAATTCTGTCCTTACAAACCGAGTTTCACGCCAATCGGGCGAAAAATTATTTTTTTCATGCAGAATTTTCCGGGAATTTTTCGACCGTTGGGTCAAATTTTCTAACATCAGAAAATCACATTTAAATTTATTTCGTATTCTGTCCTTACAAACCGAGTTTCAAGCCAATCGGACGAACAATAGTTATTTTTCATGCAATATTTACCGGGAATTTTCCGACCGTTGGGTAAAATTTACAAACATCGGAAAATCACATTTCAAACTATTTCGTATTCTATCCTTACAAACCGAGTTTGAATCCAATCAGATGAAAAATAGTTTTTTTCATGCAGAATTTTCCGGCCATTTTCCTCGTGGTCGGATTTTCCAAAATCGGGAAAACACGTCTCGAATTATTTCGCGTACTTTGCATACAAACCAAGTTTCAAGTCAATTGGATGAAAAATAAGATTTTTCCCATACAACTTTTTCCGACGCTTTTCCGGGTGGAATTTTCCAAAACCCCATCTCAGTACGCACTTTCACCACTAACAGAAACTCCTGTCCAAATTTCAGCTTTCTACCTCTTTCCGTTTAGACTGTGCAATGATTGCCAATCAGTCAGTCAGTGAATCAGTGAATCAGTCAGGACACTCTCTTTTATATTTATAGTGATAGGGGTGGAAATGATTCGTTCTCCCTGCTACATACAAACTTAATATAATCTGTGTACCTTTGCCACAGATTATAAAAAGGTTTCGGCCAATGAAAATGCATTGAGCAAAACCGAGACTCGTTCGTATTTACTAGTTTTCTATGCTCTCTCACAATTTCACCAAGTTTTATGAAAATATATTATCTGTTTCAACACAATTAAGAAGAGTTTGATCAAAATCGGATGAATATATCGTATAGCTGCCATATATTTTCAATCTTTCGTAAATACTCAAATGAAAATTTTGAAAATTTCGCGATTTTTAGTCTACATAATAGTCTTAGGTCCTATGAAAATTTTAGGAATTTCGCGATTTGTTTGACCGTTTGATCTACAACTCCTATTTACCGTTGAACCATTTATTCTTCTCCTAAACTTTATAATAATTTTAGGTCTTATAAGTCGTATAGCAAATAATAACAGTAGTTTACAAAAAATAAAAAAAATAAATGACCCATTTCAACTGAAATATTTTTGTAGTGTAGTTTAAAATGGTGATCTCAAAAATCAATTTCAAAAAATTTTTCATGGCTCCGTTTTTGAAATATGAATTTTTTCACTTTTTCGGTAGGTGCTATTACATTTTAAGTCATATCTGACTTCATAATTGTTCAAATTGTTAAGCAAGATATGAATCGAAAGGCAATTGAACTGTCAGTAATTGCGTAGAACATTGTTTTTAAATCGGCTTAGTAGTTTGGATACAATAAACCAAAACATTTCAAAAATTCAATTTTTTACTCAAAAATGCAAGAAATTTCATTTTTAAACGCCTAAATAAATATAAAAAAATAAAAAAAAATTATTGTTATTCTTTCTACTTATGAAACGCACTTTTACGAAGACAATAAGGTATAGGTGAGGAAAATCGTGGATCAAATTGAGTAGAGGAAATAACATTCAAATTTGGGTATATTGTGTGTTCACAAAAAATAAACTTGTATTTTTCTTCGTCTTTTGGTCACTTTATGAAGTTAGCGAAAAGCCAGAATTAAAATTTAAATCAAGAACCGAACGAAAGTCGAAGCAAACGGACATTTATTTTTGAATAATCATGAAATTACCACATTTTTTTGGACTAAATTGCTCACAGCTCCTGTGTTTGTTCATAGATTTTGATGATCGTTATCTGGTTTTCTTCGTAGGAGTGCGATTCTTGAGTAAGATAAATTAAAATAATTTTTTTGGATTTTTGTATATTTTTTTAGGCGTTTAAAAATGAAATTTGTTGCATTTTTGAGCATAAAATTGAATTTTTTGAAATGTTTTGGTTTATTGTATCCAAACTACGCAATTACTCGCAGTTCAATTGCCTTTCGATTCATATCTTGCTTAACTCTATCTGACAATTAGGAAGTAAGATATGGCTTAAAATGTAAGAGCACCTACCGAAAAAAAGTGATTTTCAAACGGAGCCATAAAAAATTTTAAAGATTTTTGAGATCACCATTCCAAACTACACCAAAAAAAAATTTAGTAGACGTGGGTCTTTTTGGCTGTAAACTAGTGTAATTTATTGAATATAATTTTAAAATATTTTTAATGTTTATTTTATGCCTGCGCTTTGATTGATACTCAAACGAAAATTGGTTTACACATTTTATATACGCGTCTGCAATTGCCATCTCACCAATCTTTATAACTCTTAGGTATTTTAAGAATTTTGCACAATTTGACGATTTTTTGTCCGTTTGATCTACTCCTCCGATTCAACCGTCGGTTTACCTCAAATGAAATTTTTTGAAATTTCGCAATTTTTTGGAAGTTTGCAAGTTTCGCCATATATATTGGTCTCTTCAATCTACAGCTCTTAAATACCAATGTCTGCGCTTTCGTAAATACTTAAATGACAATTT